>JAWWEO010023700.1:0-66616 GCA_035582975.1 Ormyrus labotus | reverse complement strand
AATATCTTTTGAACTAATACGTTTCATAAGCAGAAAAACTATACAGCTCTAAACATGTAAAAGATCTACCTTTTCCCAAAATTTCAAGTCATTTAAGGTCTTTTTACTTACGTAATCGTTGCGCATTTATTATTTTTTCATAATCTTGTAAATTAATAAATTTGCTCATATTAAAAATTGCTTATCGAAGAATTTCCATTCGTATTTAAGTAGCTGCAGAATTTTGAGTGCTTCGTAATCGAGTGGCCCTCAAGATTACTTCATTTTTAGCTTGTTATTCTAGCTATTCGTTAATAAACCGTCGAGACAGTCGAGTATTTTCCACCGGGGAAGCAAATAAACGCCAATATCCGCGGCACAAATTTAATTTCGCTTCGGCGTACAAAAACATAAAGAAAATCCGGCATATCCCTCTTGATTACAGGTCAAAAAATTCTAGCCCAAACACGCGGGAGCTCATTTTTTACCCCGCCACTCGTATATACGCCGCGCGCGAGGATCGGGAATTGCGCGAATATCCGACCCCTCGAATGTAATCGAGTGAAATTTAATCGAGCCTCGGCGTCCTCCTCGCGATTGACTTTCTGGCTCGCGTTGCACGCCCCGATGATTTTTAGCTCCCCGCCGCGCTCTGCTTTATTTGACTTTTCGATTCATTTTGATTTGGGTTTACGAGAGAGAGAGATAGAGAGAAAGTGAAGGGGATCGAGGGCGCGTGTTTTTCGCGTTTATTTAGCTCCTGCTTTTTTTTTTTAATGAAGAGGCGGGGGGTATTACACAGTTTTCGACAGTTTTCGAGTGATTCGCCTCGAGTTTTTTTCGTCGAACTGCCTGTTAATTAAATGCCTTTTAATTTGCAATAAACTCTCTGCCGGTCGGGGAGTAAATTTTTTTTTTCCGCCACGCGGAATAATTATAGAAATTTACATCGCCGGGGAAGCATCTTTTGAATTGAACGGAATATTGGGACGGATGGCAGTGCGCAAAAAGCGGAGGCACATCTTCTCCCCTGAAAACCAATCGTCCGTACAAATCAAATTAGTGAATAATATCCGCGGAAGAATGGAAAATACTCGGAATTCTTTCAAAAATGAAAGGTATTTTTTGATATCTGCATTTAGCAGAAGCGAATACTTCTTTTTTGAAAATGCAAAAAACTCATTGTAAATCAATAAAGCATAACGTAAATTGAACAAAACATTTAATCTTTTACAAATGGCGCGTTTAATTTTCAATGTTTCATTTTCCAACAAAATATTTTATTTAAAAAGCAATATTAAATTCATTTCGTTATTTATAACAATGGAGTTGGAATTAAAAGAGAAATTAATACTTACAAGAGATCGAATAATACAATTATCGGACGATAAATGCAACGCTCATTACGCATTTTCATTAACAGAACTCGAATCGCCCGACATTCCGCCTCCCTAATGAAGCAACCCAATAACGAAGCGAACAATTTCTTTTAAAAAACCCAATTTCTAAACCCGTATACCGAAATTTAACCAAAACGAAACCAGCTAGCTAAGAAGAATCGCTGCTCTTCTAACATCAGCGACATTCAGCGCCGCGGCGTATATAAACCGTCGCGCCTACAAGGGCTAGCCGCATCTCGACATAATTAACCCTTCATCGCCGCGCTTGCCAAGCGAAGCGTCAAAGGGCCGCCGAAACAAAGCCCCGCCGCCGCGCGCCTCGACTCCCCGCGCGCGGAGAGACTGAATTTTCCGGCGAACTCATCGCGCAGAAAATTATGATGCCGGGATCGTGGAGCCCGGGCGCCCAGTCCAATATTAATTTCGTCACGATCGCGGCACGCTCACTCTCTCTCTCTCTCTACCTCCGTGGGAGCGTCAAAAAGCAATCACGAATTTTGCTCCCGACGGCGGATGATGCACCGTGAATTTTCCGGGCACGTAGAGCTCCAAGGCGGCGCGCACAAAGGAAAGGCCGCCGCCCCGAGTATATAGACGGGAGTTGACAAAAACCAGGCAATTTAATTGCGCCGGCGAAATTATCGGGGCCGCTTCTTTCCGATCGGAGCTCCCCGCTAATTGAATTCCTGACAAATGAGCCGCGAAGCCTGCTGTTTCGAGTGGCCGCGCGAGTTTTTAAAAGGGGCAAAAGATTAGTTTTGCGCGAGAATAAGGGGAAGGGGGGGGGGGAGCTTTAATTTATGCTAAAGGACGCACCTTCGCGCCTTCGCGGTTCATTAGTGCGCGGCAATGGCCGATCAAATCGCCTCGTTAATGCTTATTCGTTATGGCGCGGCACGCGTTCGACCATATCTCATTATGAACCAGCGCGTTTAGCCCCCCCTCCCCCACTGCCGTTTTTTCTAGCATTTTTGACCGGCTCTCGAAAGCGGGCTGTCGAGTGTTTCGATACGAGGCTGCAGCTGTTTTGATCGGAAATTGTAATTTGATAATTATCCTGCAAAATCTGTGCTTTCAGTGTGATTAAATTACCAGCGGGAGCAAGTCTTTGATCGGGTTATATTCGACGAACAAATGTGAAATTTAAAATGATCCTTTTGCTAGTTTAACAATCGGATAATAGAAAAATTCTATTCGTTTGGACACTGCACAGTTTACTACACAGGCAAACAAGAAATAAAAAGTGACCCTTAATGGCCACGATATTGTACAATGTCATAGAACATAAATAATGAAAAAGTGCTTTTTGACCTAGAAAATAAGATATTTTAAATTCATGTTTAACAGATCAAAATATATACGGATATAGTAGTTGTAATATTACTATACTTTAAACACAAGTTCAGAACCGACAGATTAGATTAGATTAGATTACGTAATATGTTTATTGTTTATAAAATACAATAGTCCAAACAATAATGTAGTAATACTGTGCAATAATAACGATAACACGAATGATTATAGTAAATTACGATAAAAGATAATCCAGATCAATAATTAAGCAGATACAAAAGTAAATAATAAAATAAGTAATTTATAATATTGAAAAAAGTAACAAAGGTAGAATAAATGATGGACGCAGTATTCGGCAGTATCGCGTGACTAGTAAATCGTAGCAGTAAATATAGAATAATAGAATAGAAAAGAGTTTATTTTGTGCAATACAAACTAAATGAGTTAAAACCTATCATCCCGCATTCGCAGGGTTAGGTCTGTGAAACGGGGAAAACCTAATAGGCAAACCACGTGGAATAAATCCTATTAGAAAAACCCGCCTCAGGATGGTTCAATGTTATTGAACATAATTAATATTTGTGAATAATATATCGCCATCGTATAAGCAAATAGTAGCAGTACAAAAGTATTATACAATAATTATGCAATATTATCACTAGCGAGGCAAGACAAATAATTTACAATATTGGAGTAAGTAATAGAAGTAGAACAGACGATGGTCGCTTTCGGTAGTGTCACATGACTGGGTGTCAGGATAGGACGAGAATGTGGTGGAGTAATACAAGGTAAAGGAGATGATTTAAAGCAAGGCAGACATATGTTCCAGAGTTAAGACAGAGATCAGCTATTTTTGAGATGAAGTAGATGATCAAAGAGCTGAAGTTTGAATTGATATGTGGAGGATGATTCTCGAATCTGTTGTGGCAATGAGTTCCAGAGATAAGATGAACTAATGTGAAAAGATCTGCGTAGGGTTTCCGTCCCAAAGCGTGGGATATCTAAAGGAGTAACCTTACCTCTCACAGGGCGAGTTTTCACTATAAAGTTGAAGAACGCTAGCAGAATGGATTATTTTGTAAAGCAAGATGCCCGCAAAATATTTTCTACGTGAGTCTGTAGTGAGCCAGCTTAATTTCCGTCTATAGTGGGAGATGTGAGCATCTTTTCTGATACGATAGATGTAGCGCATACCACTATTAATGAGTTTCTGAATCTTGATACCCAACTCTTGAGATATATCACAGTAGACAAGGGAGCAGTAGTCAACAATTGAAAATAAGAGCATCTGAATTAGATGTTTGCGTAAATTGAAGACAGTGCTTTTTCTGAAGTGATACATACGGTACATTAATGCATGTGTACGTTTGCAGATAAAGGCCATATGTTCTTTCCAAGAAAGTTTAGAATCAAGTATAACTCCCAAATTACGTACCGAAGACTCAAAATCAACATTGGACCCTCCTATGTTTACAAACGTGTTAGATAACTGAGACAGAATTAATGTAATAAGGGGATCCAATTGCTTTGGTTTAGTAACATTGAGCCTGAGATGATTCTGAGTAGCCCAGTTAATAATACGATCTGAATTGAGGCTCATTTTGTTACAAAAAGTATCAAACTCTCTAGGAGGAAAGCTGATATATATCTGTAGATCATCTGCATACATTATGTGCGATACATCAGTATCGAGACAGAGACAGAAATCGTTGACATAACGTGCAAAAAGTAATGGTCCCAGGATGGATCCTTGTGGCACCCCAGTATTGAGAGGTCTAAAAGAGGAGGTAGTATTTTCGCCAATGACTGCCTGCTCTCTATCATTGAGATATGACGCAAGGCATGTACAAATGCATGTACATAGACGCGCGACATAAGGTTTGTTCGCCAGTTGCGCGCGGGCATATAACCGCAAATACTCCTAGATGGGTACACGAACCGGCCTATCTTGGAGTATGTAAGATACATAGAGAAACAACCGGTGCTAGGGTGGAAACGGAAATAGCTACAATTACCGTTCAAATTTGTAACATCATAATTATTAAAATAGAACAAAAGCAGAATTAAATTGTTTAAAATGTAGTTACATAGTTATTGTAAAAGGGGAGATAAAATCCGGGAAAGATGCCGTGGTAGCCAAGAGCTTTCCCTCTCTTATGCCCTCTTAAAGAAACGCAGAAGTACTTGATATCTACAGGCTGGAAAAGCCGAACCCTGCCCTAATTGGCCCAAAATTTTTCCCTCTCTGTTCCTCTTAATTTTCAATGTCAAAAGGTTAACGCCTCCTTTTCATGCCTTTAAATACAGTCACCGAGCCTCGGTGCAGAAGTTTTATGGAAACACAAATTACATTTTATATTTGTAACGAATCGGTTTTTTATTGCTAAATAGGATTCAGCCGGAAGGGTAGGTGGAATTCGGTTCGCAAATAAATGAAAGAGAGAGCAATTAGTTTTGAAGACTATATTCTTAACCTTTAGAAGGCCGAGATTTAAGGGGGTTTTACAAAAGGTATCTTATATCATTGATTGATCATAGGCAAATTGTCGATCACGGGGTAAGCCAATATATTGGGTTTCCGGTCCTCTAGAGGTTAACAACGTATAAAAAACTGTTGCCAACTCATTGGCACTTAACTTCCTCCTAACTAACTTATAATTCCAGTATTATTCCTGAGATTCATTAAAAACAATCAATTTCAACAACATAATTTCAAACTTCTATATTTAATTAATTATTTATTTATTTTTATATTATTATTTTATTTTCCTACGTTTATTTTAGAATTTAATGAACAGCAAACAAAATTTAAATAAAAATTTAAAGTCCTAAAAACAGAGTTCTTGAAATTCCATGCGCAAAGCTCGATTTTGCTGAAACTTGAATAAAAAGCATGCGCAAAATCAAGCTTTGTATAAGTCACACACACTCATACAGACATTTTTCAAAAACCATTTATTCTTGTCCCTGACACCTCAAAATACAATTATAACATGTTTTTAGAATAACTAAAAAAATTACTATTACAAAGCTTCCTCTAGGAGGAAGCAAAAAACTGGAGTTTATCAATAAAACAAGAAAATGATCGTTCCATAAAGCTCTCGCATAATAATCTCGATTCACACTAGCGCAATTTCCGGATAATTCGCAAACTCCTCGCAAATCGAAAATAACCTGCCGAAGGCGCTTGCAAGTGACGTTTAATATATTCGCTTTTACAGTTCGCGTGCGGTGTCAATGTCGGCGTCGTCAAAGCAGACGCCCAGAGGGTAGGAGGAGCGAACCTCGTCGATGTTCTGACGAGTCGATCAGCGACTCGTCCTTTAAGGAGCCGCGTTTAATCGCCTTCCTCGAGGATCTATAGGTTGGGGTTAATTATCCATTAACGGGCTCTTTGACAGAAGTTCCTGCAGGGTGAAATGTTTTTTTTTACGGCGAACTAAACTTTGACGAGTGTGTTTGTAAATTCCGTTGGGCATCATATTAGAAATTTAGAAAATTGCATCCTGCAGTTGTTGCATTAAATTGTAGAATAATATTATCGCACTTTGTATCATTTTTTTGGAAACACTAAATTTGTTAGTAGATTATATCGAGATGCGTTCAAGCGGCTGAAGTTCATATTAAAATATACTCACGTGATTATTACTAAATGCAGTGAAAATAAGACGATGGAAGTTTCAACTTACCTAAAACAGAAAAAAATTTGAGTTAGAAATTACTAAAAGTTCTCGAGCCTAAAAAATATTTTTATATTATTTCTTATTCAGCAGACAGTCACGCATTTGTCCTCGCAAATAGATGATTGCAGAGGCATATTTATCATTTTTACGAACTACATTTCCAAAAGAGATTTGATCCAACATTCATCGAGAACCTTCAGGTCCCGGCAAAAGGTAATAAATCCTTCCTCAAGAAAAAAAAAAGAATGCACGAGACGCCCATTTCCGCAAAAAAATGCCCCGGGAGCAGAAAGAAACTCGCGCAATTTTTCGAAACGTAGCTCGGAGACATCGCGCCGCGCGCAAAACAAGAAAAGTTCAAAGTCGCGTCATTTCGCAATCCACAGCGAAGCCCTAATTCCCCGCAATATCTCGAATAAAACAAGTAAGCGCGAGAGTTAGTTCCCGGCTATTTGTCAGGCGGCCGCCACCCGAGAAAATTCCCTCTGTATACATGTGGTAGCCGAGCGTGTGAGCGTAAGCAGGTGATAAATCGTCGAGACGCGGAATTACTTGGTCATCGCGATACACGCCGAAATGGCGTTTCTCCGCTGCGCGGCGAAGGACGGAAACGAAATTGATTTTCGATGATTGAACGGCTGGGAGTGAAGCTTTGCACTTATTGTATGCAGTTTTGAATAATTGCAGTAGTTTTAGTAATTATACCACAAAACTTATTAAAATTAATTTTTAACTCATTTTTAATATTATTCTGAATATGATTCGTCAATGACTTTTCAGTACAATAACGGACAATTGCTGTCAGACAGCTACTTGAATTTTTCCGCGAACAATGGAAAAAATTCACACGGTGCTATTATGTATCCAAAAATAGATCCCCTCGGATGAAAAAAACTACTGAAAGCAGGAAGAAACAGCATTGGCGCGAGAGAGCCGTTCCAATTTCCAAGAACCCTCGCGTCGGGCGCCAATTCTTCTTACTTTGTGCGCGAGGCGCACAGATGGCTTCATTTATAATCGTTTTCTCGCTGCGAAGTTTTACACGACGATTTTGCGTCGAAATAGGCGTCGCCAATTTTCGATTGTCAAAAATTTTAATGATGAAGAAGTTGGTGTAAATTTTTTTTTTTTTTTACTCTTGGTGTACACTTTATTTTCATGCACAAAGTAATATTAATAAATTGACGTGTTCATTTTAACGATGTTATATTACTTCGTTTTAACTCATGAAAATGGGATATCCTAAAAAATTATTCACTCTTAATCCGAAGAGTAAAGAGTATTTAAAGAGCGTTTTAATCTTCTCCTCTTAATTGAGCATCAAACTCACAAAAATAATACCGCACAACAATAGCCGCTGAATTAACCTCCGAATCCCTAATTTAACCCGAGGCGAAATCATCGAAATTCTGTCAGCGGCTGCTCGGCTCCACGAGCCGATTTTTCCTCGCCGCGGGAGGGATCGGCTCTCCATCGCTCGAGATAAGACCGACAAGCGTCACGCGTCAGTCACGCGAGTCAGCTGCAGCGGTGGTTGCAGGCAGCCCGGTCCAGCGCCGCCGCATGACGGCCGCAACGGCTCTCTCTCTCTCTCTCTCGCGCGTGCATTACAGCCACGTTGTTTCTGCGCGTCAGGGGGGCGAGTTTTTTTCGGATGCGGACGTGGGGACCGACACCGGATATTGTGATTTCGGGCCGTCGGTTCGCGGTAATTCGCGCGCGATGTCCGATCCACTTTCTAATGGGAAAGACCTTGGAAAGTTTTGTTCAGTTTGCGCTAAATAATAGTGATAGTATTAGTTTTTAAAAGACGCGAACATCATCTCATCTGTTCAGCAAATTTTTATTGTTCAAACAGTTTTTAATAATAATAGTGATGTTAGTCTTCACCATCTGTTGACTGTATCAAACACTAAAAGCATTACGTTATACTCCTGTTACCTTCGCTAACTATTGACCATATTAAGCGCTAAAAAGCTTAAATTTTTTAATGTTCTAGTCAATTTTACCCAAACTTCATGGCTAATTAATTCACGGCTAATTATGTTTATCCAAATCGAAGTAAAAAATCCTGCCAATCCGTCGATGAATTTGCCCACTCGTCGCGCCCAAAATTATCTTAGATTTCCAACAATTGCAACGCCATCCTTCCCGGGCGAATTTCCACTCGAACAGCAAAGTTCAGACGAAAATCCCGCCTGTCCACTTCAGCATGCAGCAAAGCGGGAACACGAGAGCGCCGCTCGCGCGCGCGCGCGAAATGGAATCCCGAATTCGCGGTCTGCATTACGATATCAGGCACGACCGCCGCGCGAATTTATTATTGTTATCCGATAGCGCACGTGCGGACCTTTGATACCCGCCGCGCATATGATAATGGCTTTGTGCGCGGCCCCGGGTTTCGGGATTCGCCTCGCGCGCCAACGGAAAACAGACGGACTTGATCAGCCGTTCGTGCTTGCGGTTCATCGATGACAAGAGGCGCTCGTTAAAAAGCACCCTGAGCTCTCTCGCTCTCTCTCTCTCTCTCTCTCAATGCGCTTGATTCGCGGATATTCTACGGTGTTTCGATTTTTAATTGGGGGACTTGTTCGTCCGAAAGAAGCTTTGGGCGGAGGAAATTTTCAGGGGATTGGAGAGCGCAAAAAATTGTCGCCGAAGAATCGACCGACGCAATGAATAACATTTATTGTTAAATAATAAATGTGAAGGCGACGAGGGTCGACCCAATTAAGGTGCAAATTAAAAACCTCGGAATTCCATTCAAAAAACAACGTTTCAACGAGGTTGACCCTCATCATCGTCATATTTATTATTTATCTATAATGGAGGGCACACTTGCCAGTAATTAACGTTTATTGTTATTTTCGACTTTTTATTGTATATTTTAGTAAACAAATAATTAATGGTTTTTCACTTCACATTGTTCACTACATAATATTTTTAACAATATTTATTGCTCAAAATCCGTTTTAAAGTCTGACAGTCTTTTATTCAGCGATTTCCAATACTTAATTGAGCCGGATTTGAGCCCCACTCAAGAATCAAAATGACCAGCAAAGTTTAAAAAAATAACGCCGGAAGAGCCGAAGCTCAAAGACGCTTACCTAAAGCCAAAACATAGATTATCCCGCCGTAAAAAGAAAGCGCCCAAAGAAGTCGAGGCTCGCGACTTAATGGTCGAAGGCGCGAAAAGTAAAACACGGCGCGGCCAAGTTGCGCTAAAAGGGAAAACTTGCTTTTAAAAGGGAAAAAGTTAGCCCGGAGTTGAATTTGACACCTCGGAGGGAGACTAACGCCTACGGGATTAACGTTTGCTCTCCCCTGAATGGAGAGGAAGCCAAGTTTTCGGTACTCCTACGTGTTTCCCGCTCGAGTCCGGCCGAATTAAAATTAAGTGTGCTTTTCCTAACGCGCCATGTATTTTTCTTGCCAAGTTCGCTGATGAATCTTTTTTAAGGTGACTGCCGCGCTTTCGGCGCTGCCTCTGCTGTATACGATAGTTTGATACTTGTTTAGTACATTGAAAAATATCATAGGATTTTTAAAGGTAAGTGTCCTTTCGTTATTATTTTTATAATATGTATTTGATAATATCAGTTTGCGAATAATTGATAAAATTGTTTGATTAAATAAAAAATTTATTTTAGAATGTGAACATTGAAAAATTAAAGTGTTAAAAATTATTAAATTAAATATTTATTAACTCTTTGAAGCATACATTTTTCTATCGGATATTTTTGCTTGAAAGTTCTTACTCAGGGATTTTTGAGGTCGCCGAAAACGAATCTGCAATGAAAATTTTAATTTTTTTAAAATTCAATACGCGAATCCAAAATGGCGGTTACCAGCTTTTAGCTAGAAATAAATTCTCTTGAAACATTAAATAAATTTTACTTAGCACCTTCATGAAGATACGATTAAATTTCGCACTGAACAAAATAATTATTGTTAACTACTCAAAAACTCTCTTTAAATCTATAACAAACAAGAATAAATAAAGAATAAATTACAAAACTTTTCGGCGACGGGGGGCGGCCTCATTTCGAGGCTCAAGGAGGCCGCGTGATTTGAAAATTAACGGTATTTGCATACGCGCGAGTGTGTACACAAGACGCTGAGGTAAGCAGATCTCGTGTTTATCCTGTCGTCCTCGGCGACTTTTGAGCCTCGATTTCCGCGTCGACACGGGGAGAGAGAGGGATCGGGCGGATAATTGAAAATTCTTTTTTAATTACCTTATAATCGACGCTGATGCGAGCAAATGTTTCTGCATTAAACGCACGCAGTGGCGAAAACTGGGTCGAGTGGCAATTTTCTAATTGATTTTGCAATTATCATAGCCGACATGCGCGGGCGAATTTTATATATAAAATGTTTCCGCGGGGATGAAATACTTTGCGCGAAAATTCCTGTCGCTGGCTAAAATTGACGTAGAACAAAATACGTTTCAACGCGGATTTTACATATTTACCGGTATTTTTTCCTACCAACGGACTAAACAATTGCAAAGATTAGAGATGTACTTAGGATATTGAACAAATACGACTCGTGTGATATTGCTGTCTTTGCAAAATCGACTCACTGTGTTTCACATCAGATGATTCGAATACTACTTATGTGCACTTTTGAAATAATAGCTAATTAATTAAATCAAAATTGACTAGAAACTGGCTAGAAAAGCAGGAGTGTTTACTCCAAAGACGTTTTAACTGCACACGTGATAACAAACTACACGTATTTTAATGAAAATACAAGTACCCCCTGGCAATTAACAACGCGGACGTGTAAACAAACGATAAGAATGATTAAGCAACGGGTAGCAGCAAGACGGAACGGAGAGAAGGGACCGGCATTAAAAAGAGCAGAGCCAGAAAGCTCTTCGACAATATTCGGAGTCGTCCGGCCGGAGCCGCACTATACCGGCTGCAACCGCAGCGAACAAATAAAGCCCTTGTAGCAGTACCTACACCCTTCCCGTTTCCCCCTTCCACCCCCGCCCGTCGCGTCTCTCAATTCTGTCTTCGACCGATAAACCGCCGGGCGGCAGAGAGAGAGAGATAGAGAGGGAGAGAGGGAGACGAAGCCACCGAGGCAAATACGAGAAAGCTACCAGCCGCCAAATTATTTCCGACCGCAGCCCGAGCGTTTGTAATTTAATTACCCCGGCAATTCTCGGCGAGGCGGCAACTCCCTCCCCCCTAACCTCAAAACGGGACGGTCCAACCTAACCTATACATGCATAACGCGCGCCGGCTATCTACTTCTTGCGCGGAGGGTGAGAGAGAGGCTGCCTGTCGCTGCCGCTATCGACGCGTTCTCCTGCGTTTTGGCCCCCGTGGTGCTGCTGCTGCTGTCGGGCCTCTCTCTCTCTCTCTCCGCTCCTCTCTCCGCCGCGGCGTATTACGGGCTCGCCGGTGCGCGACGCAATTGCTCCGATATTGCCCGGGTGCCGGAGCCGTGCGCTGGGGCTTCTTTTGTCGGTGTACACCGAAAAACGGCGGCCGCTTCGGCATTTTTTTTTTCATTTAATTTAACTATATGGCAAGCTAGTTGCCTCGTGCAGGCCAGTTGTTGAGTTTATAATCTAATAATAAATCTATTGGCCTGAGTTTATTATATCTTTTTGGACTTTCGGAAAATGTATCAACACGAGAAACCTTGGAAAAAGCAGTTATTTTTATTCGCTGTGAATCAGAAACGTAGCGTAGCCATACTCTGTATCTCCTGACCTTACAATTGGTTTTATTTTGTGGCTCCAGCCGATTCCCAGAAACTTAGCTCGTGCCAACTTGGAACTAACTAGCACAGCCCCATCTATAACTCCAGTCGTAATTAATATCTGTTTATGAAAGCAAGGGCATATTTTGTTGCTAATTTGTTGCTCAAAAAGCCAATAAGACGTATTTAGCAACAAAATATGCTCATAGTTTGATCATGGGCTTATGAAGTGGCTATATACGCAAAAACCGTATCATTAAGATTCTCTGCAAAAAGACTTTCTTTTTTTTTTACATGTAAGTAGATAAAGTTGGGACCAATCAGACATTATTTATAATGACACTTTGGGCTCAGAGATTGATCTGCCGAGTAAGGATCTTCTTGCTTAAATATACACTCTCATTTAGTATTTGTTCTGAACCTGTTGTTATCCTACATCTATTCAGACATACTTCGAATAGATTATTACCGAAATTCAACGTGCACGATCTGTACCACAACCAGTATCCTGTCTCATTTAGTGAACAATTTAAAAAATTACTATTACGTGCGATTACGTACGGTTACCTCGCAGAGAAATTTATTGTTTAAAAGCAAAGTTAGGCCGTATTTTACTCAGCGCATAAAACGGTAAATCCGAAGAAACAAGCGTGTGACTATAAAGTTGAACCGATTGGCCCCAAACACGATAAACTCTCGAGCCGAGGCTGGCGAGGAAAGCCATCCGTCGAGTCCGCGGGAATCGCGCGCGCGAGCCAAGGGAGCCCGTCGGTGTCGGGGCATTAATCAGCGCCAAAGTGGAAAACTGCGCGCGGAAAAAAGGGAAGGAGGACCCGAGACAAGGGAGAGAAAAACGGCCCGTGGGAGGGAGAGAGAGAGAGAGGAAAAAAAGGGAGGGAGCGGCGCAGCGCAGCGTAAAAAGATCAGGACCCTCCTCTCTCCTTTCCCGGGGAAAGAAGTTTGAATATAAACCCCCGAAAGAAGCTCTCTCCGGAAGCTCCGCGTGCATCGATTTATTCTCGTGTTTGTTCACCGGTGGCAAAAGTTTCGCGGTTTGTCAGCACTTTTAGATTAAGGGCCCCGCCGCCGGGAGAGAGTCTGCGCGATGTATAAAGAGAAAGAGAGAGAGAGAGATAGAGATAGAGGGAGGCCATTGAAATCTCATAAACTTTCGACAAATGCCTTCATTTGGAATGCCTGGGCCCCGCCGTTCGTTGCAGCGCGAGCGGTAGTAAAAGCCTGTTTCCCCCCTCCCTGCCGCCGAAAAAAAAAGAGGGAACGCGCTCCGAGCCGAATTGCGCATTGATTGATTCGAGAGGAGGTTTTAGGAGGATATACGTGTACAGTCGGGAGGAGTCCCGCCTGGCTCTGCTAAAGCTCCGAAGTACGTTACGGGGTTGCTACTGGAGACGTCTCAATTCGTGCGAGCAAAAAGTTTGATTATTTTTAATGTTCGGAAAATGAATTCGTCCAATTGTTATATCAGTGACTTTTAGTTAAGGTAGCTCTATAGTTTTTTGATTTATTTAAGACCACGTTAAAAACTAGTTAAAAATACTCATTAGAACTTGCAGAATATACTGAATAAAATTTGAGATGAGTTACCGTGTAAAAATTAAAAATAATAACATTTGAAGTTGAGGTACTTAACACGTTCTCTTATGAGAACGGTCCTTCAAGAGACAGGAAATAGAAGACTTTTATATAGGTAGCGATTCACGACGATATTGAAAATCTAGTATTTACTAGATTAATCTTCCAGCTTTCCAAAAATATAAAATTTAGTATACCTTAGCGTGTAAAATAAAAAGATATTAATTATTAACAAAAGCAAAATATTGTTTTCATGGTTATAGTCGCGAAAACAATAGAATATCGCAAGGTACATCATACAGGTTGACAATATCGCAAGATACGTCATAATTATTAACCTAATAACGGAAGTCAAATGTACTATCAAAATTTACTGTTAATAATAAAACATATTAAAAATATGGAAAATATTTTTTAAATACTTTTCGTGCAACAATAAAGTGTTTAAAAAGAAATTTTTTTTAATATCTCAACTGACTAGAGAGTACCTATAGGAGCTACCTTAACTAAAAATGTTTAGAGATTTGAAGTATAAGAATGGATTAAAAGGTAACCTATATATTCAATTCAATGTTCAAATGATAAGTATTTATCGTTTCTTCGTATAAGAAGCAAACATTGAACGTTTCTACCAGAAGTTGCATAAGGCTTGATAAGTAAATTAGATAAAAAAAAAGAATCTGTCCAACGCCGTACTTCTTTGAAACCCATCGATTCCTCATAAAATCACGTAAACGCGGGCCAGTCGCAAAGTGAAACATCAAAAACCGTACAATCGAAGTAGGCCGCATTCGTCACGTCTCGTCGACATTCGTCGCGTATTTGTTCAGGACGGCGAAATATCTCGCGAACAGAAGAACCATCCCTTTCGTTTCACATATCGAGAAGAGGGGGGAGGGAGAAGCGAGTTCGGACTTTATTAGATCATACGTTGCTCTCAATTTGATCGCCGGAAATCCGATCCTCCTCTCCGCGCGCCGACGAGTTTTTCCTACCGGATGCAGGCCAGGAATTCCGGCTCTATCTCTCGGCCTGCCCCCGGGGATTGATATCGCGTTTTGGGATATGAGGGGTATATTGCGCTTAATTTTTTTCAAGTTTTTCAGCTTTTTTAATTAGTTTCCGAGTTCCGGGGAGTTTTTTGGGGAATTGTTTTTTCGGGTTATATATTCGTTTGGTGGCTTGTTTAATAATACCTGGAATGTAATTCGGCGAAATGCTCTTCCTTCTAGAGCAAATACGATAAGTTTTTCATTGTTATTCAATATCTCGACTGGGGATTGTCTATTGATTTACGGCAATATCTATAAAAACTTTATTTAAACGCTCGAAAGCTAAAAGAATTCAAGAAGAATCACTCTTGGCTAATAGAAATAAATTGAATTTAGCTTCCACGGTTCTCTCAACTTTATTTCATTTATTTGCAATACCCGATATTTCAAAAATCAAATTACAACAATGTCAGTATTTGTCCAGCAAGTATATATTCGTCGGAGCTCTTCAAACCTTCAAACGCTCAGTCGTTCCAAGAAATAACGCGTTACTTTTAATTTAGCCCACAATTAACTCGGCCATCGCGACGAAACCCCCCCGAGTCTCCGGTGAATCATCGCGCGGCGGCGGCTTATTTATCGCGTCCGCATTGCCGTATCGAAAAAGCAGACGGGCGAAAATGAGGGGGGGGGGGGGAGGGCACTTAAACCCGATTCTTAATCCCGCTGAAAGCAGACGGTAATTTCGCGACGGCGGCGCGTGCGGTGTGTGTGCAGCCGCTCGATAACCCGGACGATGTCGGCTCTCTTCCGACGAAAAAAAAAAAAAGAAAAAAAAAAGAAGGGGTAAAGAGCGGACGAACGGGGGTGGTTTTATGCGCCTCCGGCCGGGATGTACGGCCAGTGCCAAGCTCATTCCGGAAGCGCGCAAGGAGGTTAATTGGAACCTCAAACGAGCCGTGCAGGCTCGGATGATCGTTTTCGAAGAATTGAATTTTTTTTCGACGAACCCCCCCCCTCCGTTCCTTCGCTTTTATACGCTCGCTTTGGAATTTTTGAGTTTATCGAGGACCTTTTGTTGGGGGTGATTTTGTTGCTATTGTATATTTTATACGAATGTATATATTAAAAAATTTTTCATTCTTGTTTTTGGATATTTAGATACTATTTTAGGTTTTCGAACTTTTCTAAATGTTGAAATTTAAATTCCAAAAGCATTGAATTACTTTATTCCATTCAAAATATAAGTAAGTTTATTTACATGTTGCTAAGTTTAGATGCAAGAAAAGAAGGCTCCTTAGAGGAATAATTGAACCGACAAGATATCGAAGAACAGTACTTGACAAACCGTACTTTACCATATCTTCATTTAGCTCAAAACAGTTTTCCGTAAACAATACGCCTCTAAAAGTGTGCAACACGACTTTACCAATTTTCATTCCAAAAACAATTTTAAATCGATGATCGAGCGAAAAAGTAATTAAGAATTCCTCGAAAAGCTCCCCCGGGCGAGAACAAGGAACAACAGCCGGCATTAGCCAAAGAAGGAGAGCGCGAGAGCCGGGCTGCAGGGCTCTCTCTCTCTCTCTCTCTCTCTCTCTTTTTTTCCGCTCTCGCCTTGAAATTTTGCCGGGAGAGGGTATAAGAATTTTACAAGCAGCAGCCGGCACCGCTCGGGGCTTTCAGAACAAATACTTAATCCGAATAGCGGGCATTTGCTTAAGTAAGTACCCCGGCCGCCGTTCGCGTTTTACGTTCGCGCGAGCGCCCTCTCTCTCCTTCTCTCTCCCTGCACCACACTTATTTTAAATCTCTTCTTTGCCGCCGCCGCCGTTGCCGCCGCTGCCGGCGGTTTTTACTCTTTCACTCTACCGGCGCTTTATTTATCGCGCCGGGGTCCAAGATGATTCGACTGCTTTGGCATTCGACGGGCTTAGGGCTTTTCCGAGAATTCGAGCGGCGCTTTTGCGCTCCCGTTTGCAGGAATAAATTATACACCCCCCCGCCCCTCCCGCCGCCGAGTTCAAAAGTCCGGGATTTGCTGCTGGGAATAAAATCTGACTAGAGGTTTCCTTGTTTTTTTTTTGGATGCGCGAATGTGCAAATTGTAGCGATGCTGAATATCATTTTCTGATGTTTCGTTTAATATATAACTGAAAATAATTTTATTACTTTTTTAAACTTTGTTTTCGGGGGGAGCCGAAAAAGTAAAGCATTTTTAAAAACGGGCTTAAGAGCTTTTTCCTTTATTACACATTAACTCGGCCTTTTTTTTTTTTTAAACTCGTAGAAAACTAATTATTTTTGCTTTTTAAATTAAAATTTCAAATTAAATCCTTGCGAATAGCAACGGCCACGCTTTTGATCATAAAAAGACAAACATTTACATAAAAAAAATGTTACATTATATGATTTTAAATTGCGTCGAAAGGACCCAAACGCTTTGCAGCAATCGATCAAAAACCTCGCTGGCGATACACTCTGCGATCTTAATTATTTCCCCTAGCCAATAAGAACGAAACTACATCTCCGTCAGGCTCGGGACGTCTGGCGAACTTTTGACGATCCCTCTTACACCTCCGCCGCCATCGCCCGAGCGGATGTAAAAAGGACGAGTTACGCCGGAGAGGAAAAAGAGAGAGAGAGAGAGAGAGAGGCAGAAGCGGGCGAGCGACGCCTCTCTTTATACGCGCGCGGGAATCAAGGTTCGGTTTTATATTTTTATAACCTCGCGCCCTCGAGCTCTCTCTCTAATTTATTTCCCTTTTTTTTTTCCTTACGAGCGAGGCGTCGAAAGTTGGAACATCTTTCGCGGATTACGAGTTCCGAAGGCCGGAACTTTCCTCGGCGCGCGGCGGCGGGGGGATTTTTAAGGGACTTTTTATTATATTGGCGCCCATAAGTCAGCTGGGAGGATTCGGCCAATCCGAAATTTTGAGGCGCGCGCCGAAGGGAGAGAGAGAGAGAGAGAGAGACCTTGCATTCGGGGGATATATACGGCTGAATCGGCAACGTCGTTCCGGTTAATATCCATCGGTCCCGGAATTTCGATTTCTGATTCCTCCGCCGCGCCGAGATTTTATTGCTTTGAAATTGCGAGGCGGTATTAACTTAAGTTTTTTACGGATATTGGTTGAGCGCTCGCGCTTTCGAGAGTTGCCCCCGGAGTAAATTTATATAATCGAACTTTTTGACTTATATACATTTTACATTTATTCACTTTTCAAATATATATATATATTGGAGATTGCGCAGCGTTTCGAGATTTCTTGAAAAAAAAAAGAAACGTACTGCATCAACCTTCCTTTCTACCTGATTTTACGCCAAAAAATATAGTATTAGCTCGTCGCTCTGTAAAGATCAACTTTACCATTTTAATACCCAGGCTTCACCTTTCCATCCATAATTTAGCAATAATTTAATACCAGCTGAAACCTTCAGACCTCCTTTTCCCTGTATTCTCAACTCCTTGTCTCCTCCGCGGACTCGACAACAATAGGGCCCCTAATGTATTTGCGAAAGAAGCAACTACTTGCCACTTGAGAAAGGAATCGGCTGCAGCGCTCGGCGCTCGGCGCTCCGGGGTCAGATAGACGAGCTCCGGGGGAGGGGGAAGACGTCTCATTTAGCGAGCTGTCCAAACTATCGTTTCGCAGCGCCATTGTCTGGAAATGGAGCGCGACGGGCCAGATAACACCGAGGGATATGAGAACGAGCTGCTACACCGCCGTGAGGGACTCGAGGATTCTTCGGCTTGATAGATGGTGCTAATGGTACCGATAATTAGTTATGGACATCGCTTTGCTCTCGGGAAGGGGAAAAAAATATTAATTGAACGGACGAGAAAAGGTGGTTTTACGTGTGCATGAGTTGTATAAAAAGATCGATGTACTTTCAGTCGACAATATCTGTGAAGCTTACGATAACATACTAAAGTGAAAGAGCTTTATGGATGCAACCATCGCTCATATTTCAGCCGCTTCGAACTGCAAGTAGTTTACGTTTCATTCTCAAAATAAGGTAGGGTTTTTCAAAGAAATTCCCGCTTAAAACTTCGCGTTTAACAAAAACTAGTCCGCGCAAGTATTAGCCAAGTATTTAATATTTTCAGGACCACGGGGGACGTTAATTTTCTTTCTTTCTTTTTTTTTTTTTATGTATTTTGAATCGCTCGGACGCACGCATTTAACCTCGGAATTTCGACGCGATTAACTTCCGAGCAAAGCTCTTTCGAGCGACTGCGGGGCGACGAGCAAATCCAATATAAATTCATACGGGCCGGAAAACAAGAAATGGAAAATGGAAGTGGAACGCGCGCGAGAGCAAATGAAAGAGAAATTAAGAGCTAGGAGGACTAGACACAAGCACACGGAAAATGAGAGAGAGAGAGAGAGAGAGAGAGAGTGAGTAAGAGAGGGAGAGGCGGGGGGGGGGGGGGGGGGAGAAATTGAAGCACGAGCGAGAGAGAAAGGCCGCTCTGCCTTGTGTCGGAAGCCGATTTTGCGAAATCCTCTTTCCGCGGTAGGAGGAAGGGCCTCCGTCTGCCTTGCAATTCGACGTCTCTCTCTCTCCATTCGAGGATTTCTGCTCCAACTATATATACATACACACGCGGGCCTGCGGAGGATCGATCGAGTACCTGCAACCTTGTTAAACGAGTTACAACCTCTGCCCCCCCCTCCCCTGCCCTTACCCCCCTCCCTCACTTCCCGGCCTGGTAAATGTATTAAAGAGATCGCCCCATTGCAGATGCTCCACGACGATTTTTACTCCGCGAGGGAGCTCTTCCTCTATATATGACGACCCTCGCCCCCCCCCCCCTCTTCGCTTTCTCTATTGACGGATGGTTTTACGGCTCCGAGTAACGGCTGCCCCGGGTTTAGTGTTTTTCTATTAAGCTTTTTCTCGGTCCTTACGCCCTCCTGCCCTTTGTTATAAGGAGATCGACTCGTTACTTTTGCCGCGCGTCCGAGTCGGAGCTCTCCCTCCTTTTCTTATTTCAATTGCAGTTGAAAAGAGGGATTAATTAAAAGGCCGGGCTGAAAGGAATGCAAATGGGTCGAGCGAGCGGGGGGCATTGACGTTTGGATTTCTGCGTAACTCTCTCTGCGTTTCGGAGCGATAAAATGTGCTCTCTCGGCAAATGTAAGTAGTCGCGGGTCCAGTTTAGTCAGACGATCCTTTTCCGCGACAATCGATTCGATACGCCTTTTCAATCGGACGCTTTTTAGCATACCTTGACTAATGAAAAATCTGCTATTACCAAAGAACGTAAATAGAAGTTTTTTTTTATTTTTTGGAAAAAAAAAAAATTAAAATACGGATTCGGAGAAAAAAAAATTCCCATTACACCGGGAAGCAAATGAATTCCCTCGCAAAAGAACCAGATATCCCTCTCGCTTTGAAATTCGCGCCGCAACCGAAGGTCCAAAATATGTGCCGATGACGCGCAGAGAGAGAGAGAGAGAGGACAATACGGCGTCCGGGTCCCAAAGAAAGACCCGAATTACGAGCGAGATGGCAGCACTACACGGCCCGCGTAATTAACCGCAGTGAATAAGCTTCCGAATTTAATTAAGGATATTGAATGGCGCAGGTAATAACGGTGTCCCCCGGCCGCCGCTGCAGCGACGGCGGCGGCGGCCGACTATATTGGCTGGCCAGCGGCGCGTCGTGTCCCGATCAAAGCGCCTTTGATGTGGTCGCGCGGCCGCCGGCCGCGTTCGCATTCCGTCTTTCTTCTTTTTGTTCGCTCGATTTTATTGGCCCGCCCCCCTCCTCCCCGTTCCCTCCCCCTCCCCCTTCTCGCTCTCCCATCTCTGTGTCACCCGGCGCGGATTCTTGGAGTTCGCCCGTAATTTTGGCTTGTATCGCCAGCGCGGGACCCCTAACTTGGCTTTTAATTTGAATTGTAGAGATGCGTGGAAGTTTCGGATTCCGGGCTAATTTTAAATGTCGCGAGCGGGTTTTGAAATTTTTTCGATTGAAAATGGTAACGGGAAAACTGTTAAAAAGTAATTAGCGAGTCATCTGCCAACTTTTGTCTGAGGGATAATTGTTTGAAATTAGCTGCAGAGCACAAGGGAGAAATAAATTTAGACACCAATTTACTTTATTCAATACAATTTATTTTAACATGAAGTAAACGATCCAATAACCCTCTAAACACGATCTAGATTTGATACAAATATCGCTTGTAATTATGCAATACCAAAAAAATTAGCACGTCTAATCTGTTTGAAACTGCTTAACGAACTGACAATCGTGCTCGATCGTCGACGTAATTTTAACTAGATGAGTAGGGAGGGCAGTACCTCTGCTCTTACTCTAACAATAATTATTTTTATTCATTTACGTTTAGCTTTCTAGTTCAACCACCATTAAAAAAAAACGAAGTAATGCAGGTTTTCCACAAAAAGCTTCCTGAAAAGGCCGTCGCAGCAGCACGAGAAGCAGCTTCGTTATCAGTAAGCCTCGGCTCCGCAACTACGTCGCCGCCTTTCCCCCTCTCTCTCTCTCTCGAAAACTGCTTGTTGCACCTCGGCAAGAAACTTGCTCCGTGTGTTCGGCCCTCCGGAATCGCGAAACTTGGACGTGTATATACACGCGGGATACTCGGGGGTTGCTCGCGCGCGCGCGCGCGGCGAGGCTCTGGGGAGGCGAAGACGCTTTGCGCGCGTCCAAGCGAGCGCGTAAATATATAGCCGACTAGTGCCTCTCGCCGAGAGGCCCGGCGATATTCCCCCGGGCGGCCGCTACGCGCCAGTGCGTAAATCCGCGACCGAGGGAGGCAGAGAGAGAGAGAGAGAGAGCCACTCGGTCGGGTGTGAATTTTGCCGGCTTTGTTTTTGATTTTCTAACTAGATTTTAATGAGGGGCTTTGGATCGCGATTGGCGGAGCTGTTTTTACTCGGGTGATAATGATTGCGTTGAAATTTGGAACATTTCCAGTGACGATTAAAACAGTTTTACATGTAGACCTGTTTTGTAAAATGGATTCTGCATAGTTGAATAAGTGAAATATTCACTTATTTTGGAAGTGATTATGATTTTCACGTAAAATAAGTGAAAATATTATTTTGAAAATTAATCAGTTGAAAATTCACATTTTTATAAGTGAACAATAAAATAAAAATTTGAATTTTCTGTTCCCTTACATGATTGTCACTTACATAATACGTCAACATTCACTTATTGCACGACACTTTTGACATGGCGAATAAGTGCAATACACTTCGAATAAGTGAATTTTCACTTATTCTACTTTAGAGAGCAAGTGAAGCGTAATGTATTGTAACAAGTACATTATTAAAACGTTGATAATGTTTTGAACTCCTTGTAATTATTTTGCACCTTACTTTCAAAGAAACTCTTTAGAAATTATCTTGCACGGCTCATGTTTCCATCATTATATGCGCAGTACTGAACAAACTAGAACTCAAAGTAAAATACATATTTTTGATAATATAACTCGCAGAAGGTTAAATTAAAAAAAAAGTACCACCTCGGCAAATGTATATCATCCACAAAAGAGCCGAATTTCGAAGTGAATTCAAAGCCGGCCGCGCGAACGAACGAATGAACAAAGGTCACGTGACGCGCCGGTAAGGCGATTCAAACATAAAATCCCGGCAAGGAGATAATCCGGCAAAGGTTTTCCATCTCGTCGGAATATTCGACGCAGACATTACGCGCGACAGGCGCTTCTCCGCATCACCTTTGGAGGGGCGCCAGAGGGGAGAGAGAGAGAGAGAGAGGAGAGCTCGAGCCGGGAGGGAGGCGGGAGAGAGGCTCTCTCTCCTATTCCATTACCTTCTGAAATATCCGCAATGTGCCTGTAATACGATTTGCATAATACCACTGACCTCTTCCTTCTCCGACCCAATCAATCCCATCTACTAGCCCTACACCGCCCCCCCCTCCCCCTTCGCCCTGCTCGACTTAACCCCCTCCGGTACACCCTTTTGTCCCGATATTCGTGTGAGTGAAAATATTCACGCATGCATAGACAGGTTTCTGTATTGATTGCTATGTTACCCGTATATTGATGCATCGTCTCTTGCGGAATACCAGATTTTCGTGTATTCGAATATCTCTTATCCAATCTCGTAAATAGACGCCGACACTGAAAAATCGAACACCGCTAAATCCGAAGCGTTCCTATATTGTTTTAATTTCCAACCCCAAATCTTTGAAACAACCGGAGCTCACGAGGCACCGCCGATAGCTCGATATACACGTATTTACACGTTTATTTACAAACGAATTTGCGCGCACCGGTGAGAGAGGCTTACTTACACAGAGCTCTCGCCCGGCTCTCGCACCTACACGCGCGTATCCGTCTTAAGCGAACGCGTCTACATCCACTTACACAGCGATAATCCGAAATCTATTTAAACTCGCGCGCGCGGGCGCGGGGCACCTGCGCGCGCGCCCGCACAATGCCGCGCCACCCCGCGAGCCCGGCTCGGAAATCGGCTCTTCGTGCATGGCGGCCCCGTATTATGCATCCGCACGACGTCATTATAATACTTCAATGGCGGCGTAATCCGCTATTGTCGGAGCGGCGCTGCAGCCCCCGCCGCCGCCGCCGCCGCCGCTGGTGTATACTTTCTTCGACGCGCCGCGCGAACCGAGCCGAAATTCGAGGCTTCGGATTTTGATGGAGCGGAGAGGGGCTAAATTCAGGCCGGTTTTCGACGATGGCCCTTAATTTGAATTTATCCGAGCGGAAAGATTGCTGGCGCCGGTTTTCGAACGTTTAATCGAAGCAAATAAATAGATGTCTCGTGTATTTGGTAAATGTTCGGTAAACGTCCTTGGTTCATCTCCTTGAGATAATATCTTTCACGATTCCCAAGTGGAGCACAGTGATAAACCAAAGTTGTTAATTTCAATGGCGAAGAAAATAATTTTGGGTGGCCTAAACATAACTTTCCATCGTAAAATATCGTCGGACGACCAGGACCGGTTCTGTACATCGGTGATTTATATTTACTGCTTCGGAAATCACCGATTAAACTTCGAGTCATAATAAACTTCTGTAATTTAAATGATGCTTATATAAGTTCGCCACTGTTTTACTGCTTGAAAATACCGTATAAACTTTGCAAAAAATTTTCAATATCCATATTGACCCCCTCGATCCGTCGATAAAAACAATATAATAATTGATATCCGCGTTCAAGTGCTCGGAAAAAATCTTGGAGCGCCGTTTTTTTGCCGTAATATAAAGGAGCGATTGAAAGGCATGAACGTTCGAGCCCCCCGTCGACGGGGCTGAAAATTAATTTATCGGGATCGTAATGGAAAATGTCAATTTTTCCTTTCCGGCATGTGCGAAAATCGATAAATAATTTGCGGACAATCGACGTGCGAGATGAAAATTTAATCAGGAATTCAACGACAAAGGGTCGTTGTCGTGTTTTTTCTTCGTCCTCGATATTTAGTCTTGCGTTAATTTCTAATACAAAAGGGGGCGCCGAGTAAATGCGATAGATTAAATTGCTAAAAAAACCCTGAAAATTAAATTTTTCTTTGTGAAACATGACGGGATCCGAGCGTTAAAGCGTTATTTATTGCGTTAGATTCCGTAGGATTCGTTTGACGCCTATAATGAAAGGATGTTTCGCGAAGGAGGAGTGTAATTAAAAATCGGTACCTCTCTCCCAGTATTTCGTTCTTTCGCTCTTTCTGCAGGAATGCGCCTAATTAATTTCCCAGCGTAAAATTCAACCTGGAATATATATTTCCGCGTTTAACGAGGGATATAAATAAGGATCCCTTTCGAGGCTAGTTTTCATTCAGTAATTGATTGTGCGCGAAGGACGATAACTCCTTTTAAATTTCTCACTTGATTTACGAGTGCGAGACACTCTTTGCATTGACTCGTACAAATTAAATTCTGGCGCTTATCGAATTTTTTGCGCTGAATGTGATTGGAATAGATTAGTGCAAAATTCTTTAAAGATACTTGGCCGTTTGTAGTTTTCTTGCTGCTGCAATTTAAAATTTCATCGAACTACTAATTGATATAATAGTCGTTAAATACTCTAAAACAGCGTTCCACTGTCCGTTCTACTTTTCTCTTAAATTCAAGACGAGCTTGAGAAATGCGATTGCATGCAAATATGTAAAATTGACGAAATATTATACAAATAAAATTTACAACGGTCTCGAGTTTTTGCATAAAAGTTTCTGCGCGGCCAAATTACATAAAAGATACTCAAAGCGTAAAACACTTTTATTTCCATTTTCATGATTATATTCGTATTTCATATTTCGCTCAACGACTATTAATCGTTGCTCAAAAGTACGAAAGATTCGCAATAAAAGGTTTAATAATCCAGATAAAAAAAAAGCGCGTCGAAAAAAAGGTTCGCCGGAGCCAGAGAGAGAGAGAGAACATTTCCACTATCAAACGTTAACGCGGCATTAAAAGCGAAAATTTATAATTAAAATTCATTACGAGGCGGCGGCGGCGGCCGGCCGGGGAAATATACGAGCTAAAAATCATCGGGGCTGCAGCGCGTTTAAAACTGCGAAGATATAATCAGAATTTCACTGGATTTTATCAGCGTCCGCGCATATCGAAAGGGTCGAAAACTCGCGCGCGCATTCATACGTACGCGCGCGCGCGGGGAGCGAGTAAAAATAAAAAATAAAACTCGATCCCTGTTCGCGAGAGAGAGAGAGAGAGAGAGAGAGAGAGAGAGAGAGAGAGAGAGAGAGAGAGAGAGAGAGAGAGGAGAGGAGCGCAATTGGAACGCAGAACTCACGACCCGGGGTTTATTATTCGCTGGCGCGTCCAGTTTCCCGACGGCTCTGTTGATTAAATACGATTCAGCGTCAGGAGTTTACATTGATATGTTCCGATAAATGATTAAAATCTCGGTGCTGTACACCCGGATTATTGCAAAAAATTCGATCCTCACCCTCCTTTTTGCTCGCGCTTTTTTTCTCCTCCTCCTCCGGACGTGATTTGTATAATTTATTATCGGATATCGCGCGCGCGCTCTTTTTTTTTTTTTTTTCTTTTTTTTCTTCCTTTATGCGGAGCGCCGCGCGCGGTTTTGCTTTTTATGCGGTGCGGAGACTTTGAATGGCTCTATTTGTTGCGAATCGCTGGCTCGCTAATAATGCTTTTGTGCGATTTTTATTTCTTGGAAATTATCGATTTCACAGCCAGAGGTTTTTCATACACCGAGATCAGGCTGTACTTTGCGAAAGGTCTTCGATGCGTTCAATCTGAATCCGACCTCAGAATTGCTCCATCGCATTAAATTTTCAAGTATCTAACCTAATAGTACAAAGTAACTCGCGATTATTCGCTGTATTCAGGGTTATACTCGTCCTAGCATCAGAAAGAACTACTCTTTCCTTTCAAAGTGCATTTTTAATTTTTCAGATAGCAACATCCAAGCGCGCTGGTTAGATTTATTAATGAAAATTTGTAACGCGAACGCACACCGCCTAGTTCATATCGCGCGTCTCGTTACTAGTTCACCGATCGGCCGCTAGGTGGCTATCCGTTACTCCGATTATCCCTATAATCTGTAAACGCATATAAGCGCCGATTATTTAACCCGTACCAGATAGTTGAACCGTCATAATCGTTAAAATAGGGAAATAAAGAACCCATCATTATCCGTGGTGTCATAGGCGCCACTTCCGCACTACCGGTACCATAACCTCTCCTCCTTTTAGGAGAAGTACTCCCTTCACTGGGTGGTCCAGGTGTGGTGTTCATTCCTCGTGTGAAATACTGCGTCGTCGGGTCGTGTGAGGCCCTGGCAACGGAGAAACGTTCCTCTTAGCCAGTGATTTGACTGGCGACTCGATGGTAGTGAGTGGAATTTGCTTCTTTTCCGCTGGAGTTGAACCTGGTGCCGGTGTGTGGCGCGTTGAGCCCTGCTGCTCTGTGGCATTATATTAATTAAATAGCTGGAAAATTATGACAACCGTCTCGGCACTTTTTGACCCTGTATATTTCTTAGTCCACTGAATTTAAATTTACAGTCTATTTAACACAATCTAAAATCATAAAACTGGTTTTAAAATGAAGGTGTCAAAGATTTATCCAATTAAAGCGCATTTCGCGCGTCGAATGGGTGGTCTTCTCCAAGGCTGACGTCATTTCATTCAGCCACCTGGGATGGAACGATAGCAAGGACGAGTTATACTCCACTGGGAAGTGCTTCGACACGAGTGTCCTCATCAGAGGCCGAATCTGCTTGTGGGGATGACTGCATGAGAAAATACGCGGGTAATCAAAGAAATAGCCGCGGATAGCAGCTCGGCCAAATTCACTCGCAAGAGTGAGTAGTATAGATGGAGTTCAGTCAGACCAACGCCCAAAAACGGTCCTCAATTGAAACGTCATATTTTCGAAAACATTCCGCACGACCTTATTTAACCAGAAATAAAAACTATCAATTCCCGAAAGCCGTAAAGCGCCGAAACAATTACACAAATAGCAGCGCAGAAAAAAAAGGGCAACTCCGGAGTAACGACGATAATCGAGCCCGGCAGCGAAGACCCAATCGTAAAGCGCGCCGGCCGAAATTTAGAGAAGCGTTTTGCATTAATTGCCGGCAGGGCGGCCCGCCGGGAGATTAGCCGGAAATGTTTATGTTCCGCTCGGTCGCGCGGCCGCGTTTGTCTCTTCCGAATGAATCGGCTGGACAAATATAAAGCAACAACAATCGGCGCGCCGCGCGCCAGAAAGCAAAACACGGAAAATTCGTCCCGGCGCTTCCTATTTTTTACCCCGGCGGGTCTCTCTTTTCGCTTTTTTGCCTCTTCCCTCCTCTCTCTCTCTCTGCAGCGGCCCGAAGTTCGCTTATTGATTCGTCAAATCTGTGGCGGGTTTCGATAGAAAAATATGCTTTCGTTCATTTGACGGTGAAAATATTTTCTTCGAGAGTATATAGTGCTTGGCAAATAAAAAATATTTTTAACGGACGGAGTGTGTTATTTCAAAGTTCTTTGTTCAGTGCAGTCGTTTATTAATATTAATATATAGCAGAATAATAAATATCAAATTCTAGGGAAAAACTTACACTTTTACACGTTATTCGTTATCCGCTTTCCGCGTTTTCCCCTTGCATTTTTACAGATTTCCGCGCAAAACAGTCTTGAAATCCCCTACCCGCTAAAAGAGCGTAAAAACGAACTAATCTCGAGCTTTCCGCGTCGCGCCGCTAAAAACCCCCTCTAAAAAAGAGAGCGGGGATTTTCATAAACAACAGCCCGCCGCGCCATATTGAGCTGCTCTCGCGGCGCGCGGCCGAAAAAGATTTCCCGGGCCAAATCGCCCTCGACCAATTGTATCGCGCCGGGGATTTCGCGGCGGTGTGCGGGGGGGGCGGGGTGTGCAGCTGATTTCAATAATATTCGCCGCTGATCCGATTACACTGGTCACCGTCGGGTTTCGGCCCAGATAATTCCTTGTATGAAGCCTCGTCCGCCAGAATTTCCGAGAGCGCCGGATTTGCGTAGGTATGCCGTAAGCTCCATTTTCGGAATTGACTCGCGTTTACGTGCGATCGGCGAAAGATTATTTTATTTTCGCTACGGCCACCGCGGGGATTTCTTGGCAATTGTTTTGGACTAATAGTTGCGGACGCGTAGAATAGAAATATTATGTTTCAATACGACGGTGCAAAGTTTGATGTGCGATGTTACGCAAAAGTGGCACTTTATGTACGGAGTGACGAAAAAGTATTTTGTAGTTAGCCACGGTGATTTTACGTCTATTTCAGACTTTTTTGCTTTCTTCTACTAAAATAATACTACCAACAATCTTTCA
The DNA here is from genome assembly GCA_035582975.1 of Ormyrus labotus. Lineage (NCBI taxonomy): Eukaryota > Metazoa > Arthropoda > Insecta > Hymenoptera > Ormyridae > Ormyrus > Ormyrus labotus. The sequence continues at coordinate 38,145 of JAWWEO010023700.1, read as the reverse complement.
CTAATTTTTAAGTTTTTAATAAGTTTAGGTTTTATAATAACGCAGTAGAAAGCTGTTTGAATTAAAAGTACTAATAACTTATTTTTGTTGTTTATAATTTTATAATTTGTTAAAACTCTTTACACTCTATTTATTATTGGCCTTTTTATTTTTATCGAAATAATAATAAAATTTAAATTTATCAAAATTCTTACAAGACTTTCTCGATAATCAATCCTTACTTAAAAATAAATTAGACGAATTAAGTAATATTTTAAGCAAATGTAACTGAATAATTCATGAAATTTCCGTACAGCAGCTGAAGTAAAAATAAGTTCGAACCCAAATTTCGGGCACGAAGGCATAAATCATGAATTACAAAACAGAAAAAGAACCAAAAGTGAGAATACATTAGAAAACTTTCTTCCCCGGATTCCAATCGCCTTAACTCGCAAAATCTCCCCGCAACTCTCGACTTTACAACGAAAAAAAAAAAAAAAAACGGGCAAATCTCCGAGTCTTAGGCTTTCAGCGGCGATCGACCGGAGCCGACGCTAATTCAAATTAAATGAGACGATACTAATGATCCGTTAGTCCCGAAAGGGAGCTTTTACCCCTTTCCTCGAGAGCTTCTTACGCGGCGTTTTAATCGCGTTTGCCGCCGCCGAGCTTATGGGGGAAAAAAAAGAGAAGGAGCGCGCGCGGGGCCTTTAAAGTGTAAAATAAAACGAGCGTATTACCTCGAGAGGCCTAAATTTAATTTCGTCGCTAAAAAAGTTATGACTTGGGCGAGCTTAAGTCTTCCGATGAGGAAATTACGCGGGAGGAGCGTGGGGGCTATTGTTCTTCGGGGATGGACAGGAAAGTGCACTCTTCTCTTGAACGAGCCGGGAGGTTGAAATCCTTGTTTTAGTTTTTTTAAATTCTTCTTCTGCGTCGGGCGGTAGGTAATTTCAAATTTGAGGGGGAAAACTTGGGCAAGCTGTTGCGATAATGAAGTAACAAATCTATTTTATAATTCAGTTATGAACTGGTGAGAGCCGAATATATTTATTCCAACGGAAACGTTCCAAACTAAACTAGCTGCGAAAATAAAATTATTAAAATTCCATCAAATATCTTGCCGATAGGTTACAAAGAACATATCTTAGCAGCAGTGTCTCTTTTATAATATACTTCTCTTATTGCGCCATAAAATTCCTGTTCGAGGTCCAACTCTTTCGTGCCTCGCTCTTTATTATAACTACAAAGTATTCCGAGGCTCCCCCTCCGATGCGCGCAGCGAAAAAAAAAAAAGAAAAAAGAAAAAAATCAGCAGCAGAGCGCAATATAATGACAAAGAGGCAGGGACAATTCGAACGAAACTCAATAAAGCGTTGAGTCTCGATCGCACGCGTCGTCGGCTCTCCCAACCTTACAAGCCGGGGAGAGAGAGACGGCAAGGAAAGTCATCCGGGCTCGGGAGAGAAAAAAGGCGACATTTAAGTCTGCGACTGCTGCTCGATAAAGGTCGCGTTTTCGATAATACACGGAGGCGGAGAGAGAGAAGCAAAGCCTCGGGGGCAGACATCAAACGAGTCCGCATCCATTTTTCTCGCGACGACTCGCGCTTTATTGCCTCGCGCGACCTCCAGCCCAGGCCTCGGCCTTTGTGCTCCCCGTTTATAAGCCAACCCCCGCGAGCGTCTTTAACAATACTTTTTTTTTTTTTTTTTTTCTGCGCGCCGTTTCCTACGACTTGTTTACTTCTTCCGCTGCTGCAAGAACTCTCTCCCCCCATCGCGCTCTAGTTTTTCCTTTCTCCGGCCGATCGCCCACGGAAAATAAGGTGTTTTTCAATCGTACACGAATCGCGAGGATATGCTAAATTACGGACCTATTGAAAGGATTCGGCGAGATCTGACGTTCTTTTGTGGGAAATTATTTGGAAGCTCGTCGTTTCGGGGAATATTTTTATTACGTTTTTGCAGTATACTTGTTATCCGACATTTTATTCGTGCATTCGAAACGATGCTTCTCAATCAACCTCGAATCATTATACTCCAAAATCTAGCCAACTTAATAAAGCCCCAAAAATGCAAATCAGCCCTTCCCAAAAACAGTCTAATTTAGATTTTAAAAAGCCAACGGTTAATTTAGCGCGGAGTGGGCGTGTATAACGTCGGGGGGGGACGCCCGGGCAAACTCCGCCGGGGCAATATAAACGGGAAGGGGGGGGGGGGCGCAAAAGTCGGCCGGAAACTAGACGATCGGCCCTCGTCAAAGTCGAGGCACGCGCGCGCAAACAAACCTGACGCTGCTCTCGCGCGCGGCGGCGGCGTTTCCGCTGCCTTGCGATAATGCAGGCGAGCTCACGCTTCGCGGAGAGGCGCGCGCGCGCGCTCGCGCATATATCTCGCCACGTCTCGACCGTTAGTATAAGCGCGCGGGGGGGGGGGAGGCAGTTTAGTTATACCGCTCTCGAAAAACATTTATTGCCTTTGATGAAACACTCGCTCGTGATTCGGCGGCGGTGAAACGGGCTGAGCCCCCGCGGGTGTGACTGGAGAGAATTTTGGACGCCGCGGGGTTTTCGGAGTAATTGAATCAACTGGGAATTTAGTGGATTTGTGAGGTTTCGGAGCGATTTTCGGAGTTTGGAATAAAGAACTTTTCGTGCGTAGATTTCTTAAATTTTACATCTGTTGGGTCTCTTACTAAATAGTGGTGTTCGCATTGAGGAAGGGTGTAAAATTTTATACCAGTGCGTATGATCACCGAAACCAAGAGCCTGATATACCGCGGTGTCCGAGTGTTTCGGGATCTCATAAAAATGTCGATGTCCGTGTATTATTTCTGCGTTGCGAACAGGATTTTTTTATTCGGTCAGCTTGAAACTATGTTTTGTACTTCGAAAAATGCACAAAGCACTACTTTACGGACACGAAATAAAAAATAGTAGCTTTCCACTTACAAGTTCGTAGTCCACTGAATGATATTTCATATTTCTCACTACACTAAGAGAATATATATACAAGAATATATACATACTGTCTAGTAAGGCCACCACAGACTGTCAAAACAAAAAAAATTACCAGTACTAAACAGTATGGTCATTTTCACAAGATTATTTGTAATTTTTACTATATTTCTTCCCTCATTGTAAACAACACCGAAGCAACCATTTAGTAAAAACCTGCAGTATATGAACATTATTCACTCAAAATTAGTAAAAGATTTGTAACCGACCCCAGTTTCGAATTCCCATCCATTCCACCTGTATGCTTCGCCGGCGTACGTGCGTTTTTTTTAAGGGACCCGAGTCGCTCGCGCCATCACGTTTTTCGGATCGTGCCCCTCGTATTGTTTTTTTTTTCTTTTTTTTTTGGTCAGTGCGCCCGCGACAAACAGATATTTGAATAGGTTGAGTGCAGTTTTATGGAGATGGACGCGCGGGAATTCGTGTCGAAAGTGCAGTATGGAAAATAGCCGGCCCGAATCGTCCTTCATTTTTTTTTCTTCTTTTTTTTTTGCTGCCACGCCACACTACCGGCCCTCTGCATTTTTATGGGAAGGCTATTTGCTTACTATATTCCTCTTGCGACTTGCGAGCAAAGCCTGCTCTTTGGTTGCCACGGATTTTTCCCCGGTTATTTCTGTTTAATACTCGCGTAAACGTGGGTTCTCTTTCCGAGGAAAGGGAATGTCGGATTAATATTGAATTTCTGATAAAATCAGACGGACTAGAACTGTTTTGGACTGTTCAATCAAGAAAGATTGCCTATTTTAAAATTTTTGCTCCACCGTAATCTGCAAGTCGAATCGATGAATTTCCATTTAGCGAGGTTTAAGATTTTTATGTTTCATATCATTTATGTCTGGTAGAATAAGGCTTTTTCAGGAAAATTTGATGTACTAGCAATACTTTTGAAATCGCTTTCTTAGAAATTGGCACGTTTTAATTAATTTTCCCTATCGTTATTCAACTTCACCGACTAGACTATAAAGGTTATTGCATGACCAAATTTTTTGAGTTTGTACTTGTTAGTAAAGCTAAGTTTAGTGTTTGCTTAAAATAATCTTAAAATAACTTAACCCTCTTCGTGGGTTCATGAAAGAAACATTTTAAAACTTGTAAAATATCAAACATTACAATTAATGTGTATTAATTCTTTTAATGCATTTTACTTTAAAATTTATGAATTGTTTTATTACCTCTCTTTACTAAGAGATGTTCAGACTAAACCCGATGGCCCACGCAAAAATTTCGATTTCAAACCTCATAGAAGTGTCAATTCTAATTGACATTCATGCTCGGGGCGATGGATAATATATGCAAATACAATTCGGATCGCATCCCAATAATTAAAAAAAAAATGCAAGGGCGCGGCACGGCAGAATTAGAATACTCGACTTTCCAGTTCAAGCTAGTATCAAGAATTCGCTTATTCAATTATAAACAAAACAAAAAATTCTCGATCCTTTTTTACATTTTAAAATCACTTTTAATATACAATTTTGAAAAAATAATGATCTAGATTTTTAAACACTTATTTCCCGTCGTCGCCACATATTTCAGAATTTTAACAAATTGCAATCGACGCTCGATTGACTCGCTCGCAAATCGCGATCGCGAACAGACAGAGCGCGCAGCAGTCGGAATATTAGACCCGACGGGCTCAAGGAAGGAGCCTTCGAACGGAATTAAGCGCGGGAGGTAAATTCGCGTTCGATTTCCCGCGCGATGACGCGCGAGGCTCGGCAATCGCTCTTTTCATCCCGCGACAGTGTGCGGGAAAAGGGTCGGGGGGCCGCCTCCGGTAACAAATGTCGCCTCCCCTAATTATCCCTTATCTATATCTCGGTCCATTTGGCTTGCAATGACGTTATCTCGGGACGTAGTCGGCGCTCCCCGTCTTGCATTACTCTTCTCCTCTCTCTGCCGCGCGTCTTCTCTCCTCTGATTTCCTGCTTTCTCTTTCGATGGAACGAGGCCGCTTGCTTTTTAGCGTTGTAGCTGCCTTTTTTTTTTAAGAAAGAGGGCTTTCACTTTATATTAAGATTCTTTATTGGTAGCATTTTGGATTCTATCACTTTTTTCTTTGTATAGTTTTCGTAAATGAATTCTGTCGTTTTCCATTTCATCCTATAATAATAATAACTCCAATTAAAGAAGACAAACTGCGCCGCCGTTAAAAACCCATTCAATTAAAGTCGCCCGATGAATCTCAATGACCAAAGCGAGCGAGAAACATAAAATAAGCAGCAACGTCCCGAATTAATAATACTAAATCTTCCTCGAAAACTTGAAGACGCCCCGGCGTTCGAGCTTCGGCTTCCGAGCGGAGATACGCAACTTCTCAACAATGCCGTTTCCGCGCGAGCAATTCCAGACCTCTCTCGCTTAAGACGCTGCAATACTCGCTCTCTCGCTCAATAAGCAATCAGCATCCGCGAAAATTCAGCTCTCTCTCTCTCTCTCTCTCGCCGAGCGCGGAGGCGGAGCTCTCTCGGCATTATGAGCAGTGAAAAATATCGCGCCGGGCCTTATCTCGCCTCTCGCAGTCTCTCCTCTCCCTCTCGGCCTGACGTTGAGGGATTAAGCCATTGGCAATCCGACTCTAATTACGAGTAACGGATTAGCGGAGGAACGAGCAAACTTTCCGGGTGCCCGCCGCCGCGCGAGCGATGCTAAGCAAATGTACGGGGGCGAGAGGCCGAAAAACGTACGGGAACGCGAGTTTCTCTCGGTAACGAGCGAATTAATTCGGAGCCGCCGCCGTGCGAGAGAGCCCGCCGCTCCGCCGGGGGAACGTTATTATTATCCGCGACTTGATAAATAACCGACAGATTTTGCGGCGGCGGCGGCGTGCGTTGCAGTGCGTCTGATTCTCGGGAGAAGAGAGCGCGGGGGCGGGCCGCTGCGAGAGCGAGGGGGAATTTGGATAATTTTCCGAGGTTTGGCGCGAGCTATTTGTAAACAATGCGGACGGTAAACGAGAAGGGATTGCTTAGACGAGCCAGGATGAATGATTGTTTCGGAGGTATGACGGAGGTAACGTTCGCTAAATTTTCCGGCCCTCCAAATTAAAATGAGCTCATTTCCTTTTTGAATAACTTGTTGAGATTAGTTTCGTATGATGGATATACTCGCAGCTACAGACGTAATTGTTTAAACGTGATTATTATATTTTAGAGCCTACATTTTCTCTGCATTATTAGGTCACTGGAGGAAAGGCAGAGATGCTCCCCAGAGATGTTCCACCGTACCATTCCTCTTTTCTGACCGGAGTTTCACCTTCACCCTTCACGCCGACACCGAAGCGTCGAGTCGTCCGATCAAATTAGACGGCGCATCAACTGGACAAGGCACTTGATCTCGTTGAGATCAGCTATCGCGCTACGAGGGTCCTGTTGCCCGTGACGGCACAACATTCTGGAACAGGAGTATTCTATAACTTTACAATAACTGATCTTTGTACACCTTTTATGTATTTAATCTTTTTTTAAACGGTACAACGCCCGCTTTTGTTTAGTTTCTTCTTTTCTGATCGAATAGAGAGCATGCAATAAATGTACACGTTATTTTCATCGACAACGTTAATCAGTTGAAAGGTAATAAAGGTTTTCGACCAAAGTTAGACAAGAGCCTTTCAAACGGTGCTTTGTCAAAAAAATTGCTCGCAAAAATCACGAAAAATCTTTAGACAGCCGCATAACGATCGACTCGCGCAAAAAACAACGAACGCCCGCCAGTCGAACGCTTCGAAAAACCCCTTAGCGACGGCCTTCCCAGAAAAAAACACCGGTAAATTTTTCACTATATTCAGCGGCCATCCGTCGCTCGGCGGCGAGAGAGTTCTTTTTTTTTTTGTCAGTCGGCGGCTGCGCTGCCGTCGTCGTCGAGGAAAAAAAGGCAAGGAGAGAAAAAGGGGTGTGCGCACGTGTGTGTGTGTGTGTGTGTACGGCACGCGCAGCATTTTTCGACTAATGGACCGTGAGGAAAATTGTTTGCCGGCCGGTCGGACGAGCGATTTTGACGGGCGACGGCCGCATCTTTCGACCCTTTTATCGCCGTTTCATCGCCGCGATTTTTCCCCGGAGACGGGGAAGGCCTTCTCCAAGTGGAACTGACAACTGCTGTAAATTTTTTTTTTTTTTGTTTGTCGCCCCGAGTGTTTCAAGGCGATTGCACTAAAATTCGAGGAGGGCTAAAGAGGGTCGGCATTGAATTGAGAAGATTAATCGTAAAAGTGTAATAAGACAGTTAACATTTTTCCGAATTGATTTAACTACAAATATCTAAGAATCAAGATTGGCAGCAGTTTCGTATTTCAAAGGTGCAGAATCATCGTGCAAGATTCTTTCACAATTTTCGATTCTCGTTCGATCATTGTTCTTTTTATTGTCGACAAAGTATCTCCACCCCCTTTCCGCCAGTAACCGTATCTCCTAACCCAGTTCGCAAGCACTCGGTCGAGCAAAGTCAGCTTTAATACACACCCGGCAATCGCGTAAACCCAGAATTTCACTCGGATCATCAGCGAAAAATACACGGAACGCAAACTCGCCGCAAAATACGTGTCCCTTCCCCGAGATTTACTCCTCGTCGGCGATAGAACGCAACTGTACACGGCGCGTACATCGAGCTCCCCGCGCGTAATTTGATCTACGGTTATTTTGCCGAGAGCTCGCGCGGGGTGGGAGAGACATATGCGCGAGAAATTCCGCCTCGTAAAAATCATTTCGAGGTAAGCCCCGTTTCGGCTTGACGCATGGCCGGGTTAACGAGCGGCGGGGCGCCGTAAAAATTCGCCTTGCCCCCCTTTTCGCGGACGCTTGGCGAAACAATGTCCGAGGCTTTATGCGCGGCCCTCGCGGAGCTTTTACGGCCCGTGTTTATTCGGTTCGCGGTCCGAGCTTTCGAAAGAAGTGCCGTGTGGTCCGTTTGCCGAAGCGGGGAGAACTGGTTTGCTTTCGAATCCTCTACCAAGTCGGTACTCACCTAGAACAGAAATGAGGGAGAAGAGATTAGATTGGTCGTGTAGTGGGACAGTGTGTTTTGTTTAAAATATACTTTGTTTTAGTTTATTTCTGTCATTTTGAGATTGATTTTTACTATTTTCGTTTGGAAATATTTTTTCTACACTGAGAGAAAAAAAGGAGTAAAAATTACTATTCTGTATCGTAACTTGAGATATGAGAAGAAAACAAAAGATTTTTACTATTTGAATAGTAAATATTATAGTCGAAAAAATAATATTTACTATTCATGAATAGTAAATATTATTTTTCTTTTTGTATCTACAATTTTCGACTTTAATATTTACTATTCAGTTTAGTAAAAATCTTTTTTTTTTCTTCTCATATCTCAAGTTACGATACAGAATAGTAATTTTTACTCCTTTTTTTCTCCTAGTGTAGAGGAACTCTTTTTTGATTATAGATTTTACAGAGCTAAAAGACAAACTTTGACTAAAGAAACTAACGCCTCTCTCGCGAGGTAATATCAAGGTTCCCGGCAAGTCTACCTCATTTCGAAAGCTACTCAAATAACCCAAAAGTTGTAAAGCGAATCTTCATTAAAAAAAAAAAAAAAAGAAAAAGGCCGAATCCCGGTAATCCAATAAACTCCAGCGCCTGGCAATGCGTCTGCTCTCCCTCAAAAAGAAGCGCCCTCTTTCTACTTATGAACCCCGGATCGATCCACTTTTTAATGAACTCAAAGTGTGTACTTCCGCGCAGCCCTTGAGTAAGGCATCTTCCGGCGTTAGCTCGGGGAGGGGGGGAGAGAGGCGAAACCGCTCCCACAGCTAATATTTACCTTTATTAACTCGCTCGCTGACTCCTCTCTCTCTCTCTCTCTCTGGTCGTAAATGAAATTTTCAGATAACTTTTAGGATACAGCCCGCGGGTTATAAGGCTGAGGAGAAGCGGCTGTCAGGAGCAGATTGGCGCGGCGTAAAACGCGGGACCGTATCGATCGGCGCCCGGACGATATGGATATTATTTTAGCAACAGAAGCGCCGCGCGGAGCCGGGCTTTGATCTTCCCTTTCAGCGGCGCCTTCTTCTCCTTGTGTTCTTCCCGGAGCCGCCGCCGTTGCTGCCGCCGCTGCCGCTGCTGCGGGAGACGCGCTCGTCGAGTATCCCGGCATAAATTTTACGCGGCCGCCCGCCGAGTGCACCGGGTAATCTTCGATCCTCGCGGCGTATGCATGCATTCATGCGTTCGTCGCAGAGAGGCTCGGCGCGCGGGACGCCAAAGCGAGACGCGCCGAGTTTGGGTGTATTCGGTATTTAAATTATGAAATATTCAAAATTTCCAGCCGCCTTTTGTAGGGATCGTGAAGCCGCAAATAGCCTCTTAGTTTTTAAAAAAGCTGGAAGCTTCATTCTTTTTTTCGCAAGCTATTTACATTTCTGACAGGTAGGTTAAATGCCTCGCTAAATATATCCAATTCTCCTAGGCGGGCTTGTCCAATTTTCCGGTTTCCCTCCAAACCTCGTCATATTTGAACCTCCAAAAAAAGACGTGAAGCTTTTCCCGTGTAGTATAGAAAAAAAGAAAGAAAAAAAAAATAGCGGCGCGCGCTTCCACTTTGCCGCCGGTTCGGTAATTTTTTCGCCAATTCAATTTATACGCGCCTCTCGCCCGAGGTCGCTTTAATGGTCCGAACGCGACTTTGCCGCTCTGTGTACGCGGGCCGCGTTCCATTATTAATGCAATAGCGCACTCGGCCCCGAGGAGGGAGAAAAAAACTACGAGTAGCCGCGCCGACAAAAGAATCTCGGGGCCCCCCCTCCCTTGCTCCTCTGGCAACCGGTCTAATTGCAATTACCCCCGTGGATAATGCAGTAGTAGCCCCGGATTATCTTTTATGAGTTTTTGGCTGAGATTGCGTTTTGGGGGGGGATATTTTTTAGATTCCCGGTAAGTGCCGACCATTTAGCGGTGCTTACCTCGATTTATGTTTAGTTCATATTGATATAATCCATCGATAAGAAAATAATAAATTCTCGTAGATTCTAATGCATCAGATGCGGTTATTTGTTGGTATTTAAGGGGTTAGGTACACGTACTCAAAACTTTTTTCTCGAAACGACATTTTCTAAGTCGGCGTGCACGATAGCTCGAGAACGGCTCAAACGGCGGCTACCAAATTTTAACCACTTGTTGACAACATAATTCTGGTGTACTGGAATGATCGATATTGTAATTTAGATATTTTCTTTTTTTTACAGTCGAAAGATGAGCTATTTTCTACCGAAACAAACGAATTTCACTTCGAACATGCACAATTTTCTCAAAAATCTATATTTTCTAAATGTTTTCGTTCAAGTACACAGAAATGTTATTATTTAACTAACCTCACCGAGTTTTTTTGTTTGAGATGATCCAATTTTGAGTTCTACTGTACACCGCAGAACACCTTTTGTTCTGATTTATTGTAACTCTATTATTTTTTGCTATTTCCATTCAAAAAAATTTATGTAACTTCTTTGGATGATGATAATTTAAATTCAAGAACATTTTTTTAAAAATAATAAAACACGTTGTTAAAAAAATGTTTTCGTCTTCTAAAGTGCACCTGACCCCTTAAGCGATTGGCAGTCATGAAGAAATTAAAGTTTAAGCTGGATTCAATAAAAAAAAAATCTTTCAACATGTTTAAAGCATTAATCATTTGAATTTTTCATAAATTTTTCAATTAAACAACACACGGAAAAAATACTTTTATCATTTAATTAACGTTAACAATTTTAATTATTTCCAGTAAAAAAGAATTTTGAAGCATCCTTAAATGTTTCCCTGCCAGGAAAACATTTAAATTCGATTCGATATTTTTAATTAAACTGCAAGAAGCATCGCGTTTCTGACATTTAGCCAATACTCGCCGCTTCAAACTCAAATTGAATTTTTAATTAATGCCCGAAGCCCCTTCCGCACTTTGCAACAATAATTTTCAACAATCCTTCTCCTTCGCCTCGAAAAACAAGCGGCGGCTCTGCGGCGAGCCGCCCGGCCTAATCGAAAAATTTGCGAAAGACAACTCGCGGAACAGCTCTCGGATTTCTCATTTCGTCTCTCTGGGCTGCGGAGATAACTCGGCGCTTAATTGGCTGGAGGTCTAAATTGTCAAAGGGCGCGCGCGCGGGGCCGAAAATTCAGAGAGAGAGAGAGAGAGAGAGAGAGAGAGAGCGGGCGGCGAATTCCGCGGATGCCGCGACGCGACCGGTTTATTCGTGACATAATTATTCTTGGTATGACGGGGAAAGTTAAAGCGATGAGAAAAGTTCCGGGCTGCAGGTGCAATATGAGCGGCAAAGTTGCCGCGCTAAAGCCAATTAGTTTCAGCTTTAACGGTATTAATTTCTTTCCTCCTTCTCCTCCGTCGACTTTGCCTACCCTTTTTCCTCGCGAGGCGCCCCGACAAAGGGAAAGTTAACCGGGGCTTTTGAGGTATGCGCAATTTTGCGCGGCGCCATTTTTTTTTTTTTTTTTTTTTTTCGAATCGGCGATTCGCCTATCTGGCGGATTTGATATGCGGATAACAAATTCATTCTGTTGAAGTTTCCTAAAGTACATTGAACTTGGTAATTATTTTAACCGCATGTAAAATTATGTTTTTGTTTTAAAAAAATTGATCGAGAAACGGCTTTTTGATCATTTTTTTTATTAAAAAAAAACTCTTATTTTTCTAATTAACGCACATATTTTTAAAAGCTTGTAATTAATATTGCTTCATTAAAAAGCTATTATTAATTTATCGATTAGCGACGAATGATATATCAATTTCGCTGATTATTAATTTCGAACTTTATATTTGCCAAAGCTAAACGCATATTGAATTATGTGTATATTAAAACATCAAAACGTTTTCCACGAAAATGTTTCCACCGACTTCATTAGCACTTGCAAAGTTTCCAATACAAGTTAGCGCAGTGTTTCAATTAAAATACTTATTCTTCGAAACTCATATATTTCTCGCTTTATTTAATTAAACCGAAAAACGAACCCAAATCACGACTGAGATCCTGAAACCGACACGTATCGATCCGTTAAGAGTCCCTGAAAAGCGGCGCTTTCGCTAAACAAAATCACAAGGCCCAGCAGCTCCCACCGGCTTGCGTAATCCCTCTCTCTCTCTCTCTCTCTCCGGTTGCAAATAAAAGCCCTCGTAGACAGGGAATTACGTTGAACGGCGAATTCAATGGAATGGCAGGATGTAGCTTTCACTATCGTCTCGGGGCGTTACGCCATTGGCTGCAACGGAAGAACGGGGGGGAGACAGAGGAGGCTCTTGCGCAATAAACATTTCGTAATGATTGCGTAATCGAGCTTCCTCTTTCGCAGGGGGGCGAAGATTCGATTGTTTGGCGTTGGATTTATATAATTGCCGAGCTTTCGACGTTTTTAGCGACGAGTGGCTTCGGGAAATATGCTTTTCGGTTATTTCCAAGTACTCGCGCGAGTTTTCATTTACTTAAAATGGCATCTCAACGTCGTATTCAACGCGTCTTAAAATTCACGTAACGAACAAAAAGCATTATGATTTGTCCATGCAGAATATTTAAGACCCAATTAATAAAGCAGGTTCGCGATCGATCGATAAAACAGCCGTTAAACAAGGGTATACATCCTTCATTTTTCCTCTGCCCGGCTAATTATTTTTCTTTCGCCGAGCGGCGGCAAAAACCTAATAGCGTTCGCGCGCCCGGCCGGGGCCACTAATAGGCTAATTAAAAATTCAGCCGCGCGTTCTTTTTCTCGTTTTCAGGTCTGCGTGCCGCGCGTCCGCGGCAATTATCGGCGCTGTTTTTCCTGCGGCCCTTTTTCAGCAGCAGCGGCGCGGCGGCGAGGATCAGCGACGACGTCGCGAATGGAAATGAACCGCGGCTCTCGCAGTGTCGGATAATATTATGACTGCGCGGAAAGGAGGGAGGAAGATCATTTCCTCGGCTGGGAAATCGCGCCGTTTGTTTGCCGAGGAAGCGCCGTATTTCTCTTGTCGGCTACCGCGGCAGTCCCGACGGTTGGCTGGAGTGGATTCGTCGCGATAAGAATCGTACAAGTGAGATTAGGTTCGGCTAGAATTAAGATGATTCTTTGTTGAAAAATGTCGCGGAGTACATTAGCGATTCTTCTCTTGTAATCCGGCACAGTTTTTTCTTATCCTAAACATTGGGAGGGAGTATTTTTAGAGCGTACAATATGTCACAATCGTTTAAAAACTTAATTTCTCTTGTTTCTGATACTGTTTTGAGAAATTAGTTCAAACTATTATTTGTTTCGAAAAATTAATTCAAGAATTTTATATAAAATTACAAATTCTAGGCCATTCAGGAATGCTTCCCAATCCAATAGAATGAATAACTAAATTAAGTGTTTGATTCGAACGAATATTTACTATTTCATCATTTTTACGCACATTAAACGTTTAAAGCTTGACAAAAAGTAGCTCCAAAAATCTAATAAGCCGAATGAATTTTAATCAAAGGAAAAATGAATTATGCGCGAGACGTACCGTAAAATTTCGCGCACGCACTTCAATACCCGCGATACGTTTTTTTCTCCAAGCGCATCACTGACCTCGTAATTATTTATCGATTAAAACCGGCGGCTTTCCTTCCGCACCGCCGCCGAGGAGGTGACCGATGGGGTCGCCTCCCCCTCTCTCTCTCTCTCGAAATAGCTCACCTTTAACACTTTATTGGCACGTTGTATCTCGCGCGCGAAGCAAGCTGACTTTTACGGCGTTCCCCGGTTTACACGTGTTTCGCGGATTTACACACTCGCGCGAGATCGCGCCGCCCTCGCGCGCTCTCTCTCGTTTTATCGCTTCCTTATTACGGTGATTATTTGCCCCGTTAACGGCTCCGGGCGGAAGGCTGCTCGCGTAATAATTGCGGCCGTTTTCCCTGCTTTGTGTCGCGAATTTTCCATTGCGACTATTGAAACTCGAGGGGTGAGGAGCGTTTTTTTTTAGACAATGGAAAACAGGCGTAAAACTTGTTTCGTTTGTGTCCTTTTTTTGATTGCTTTATCTCGTGATGATTGTTTTAAGGATAAGCAGGGGAGCCAACGGCTGGCGCAATTGAAGATATTCGTATTAAAAACACAAACGTTTGAAAGTTTTAAGTCAAAGGGAAATTAAAGTTTTTACTCCCAACCAGAAAATCAGAACAATAATTCTTTTTTTACTTATTCAAAAACTAAATTGCATTCAGAAGAAATCTTTTCGAAAGTAACTCCCTTTTCTGAAATTTCAAAAAAGCACGAAATATTGAACAATCACTCTCATTTTTCCAACCGAAACAACCGCACCGAATTCCGCAAATTCGAGCTTTCAAAAACACGACAGCAGTCAATCCCCCGGCGATCGCGTCCAATTAGAGGCGCGACCTTGCGAATCCCTCTTTCTCCCCACCTCCCGACGCCGCGAGAGTCGGCAGACACAAAAGCTGCCGGGAGCGAAGCCACTCTCTCTCTCCGCTCGCAAGACGCCGAACAATACACTCGGCAAGTCGACCGAAGCCGTAACCATGGCGCGCCGCTGAAATATCGAATTTCCGAGGCGTTTTCCCGCGAAAAATAACGCGGGGATTCCCTGACCCGGTTTGGGGAGAGCTTTTTCCGCGGACGAGAAGGGCGCCGGCCGGAAAAATTCGCGGCGGCTGAATCGAGGGCTTTAGCATGCAAAATTCCGCCGGCGCTTTTTCGGGGGAGCTATTATATTTTCCGGGGTGGAGGGGCGCTGTTTTCTCGCGCGGCGCGGGGACAAATTTTGCAAGCGAATGCTTCATTAGCGAAGGAATTGTTATTGCGCGGCGCTGCGGCTTCAATGGTCGGTCGGAGAGAGAGAGGCGAGAAGGGACGAGAGGCGAAGGGTCGCTTAATTAATTTCGAAAAAGTTATTTCGATGGCCGCCGTGGCCCGGGGAATTGATATTGGGGTCAATTAGTCTGAAAATTGACATGGGGCACCACCATGTTTTTTGGGGAAAGCGGTTTAATTTCGGCTTTTTTTCTTTGAAATTTATTCTGGAAAATGACGTTGGGCCGGCAAATTTTTTAATAAACCGACGAGTAGCGTCTGGCAAAAAAGTAATGAAAATTTGAGGGTATTTTTTTTTTTTAAATTATGATTTTATTCGAAAATCTGATAATTTCTTTCAAAATGTGGAAGAGAAGGCGATTTTGCACGGTACAATAGATGCAAGTAAAGTGGTATTTTGATGACTTTACCTAAAATAATTTTTTTATAAAAAAAACTATTTAGAACAATAATAAATTTTAAAGTAATAAATTTTACTAAAATATGTGAATTCTGAACGAAAGATTGGCAACGCTCTCGACCGCTTTTTCCGAATAAAAAATTCCTCCAATACATCTCCGGCAGCCGCCTGCAATCGCCCAAGTATACTTTGACGCAAGTAAGCAGTCGGCAGCCGGTCCTTTGAAAACACCGCAGCTCCGGGGCGTAATAGCGCCATTAGCCGAAAACGCACTTGCGTAACTCGCCGGCAGAAGAGTAGACGAGGCGGGAGAGAGAGAGAGAAGCGAAAGCGGCCCCCGCCGCGTGATCGATAATTGCTCCAAGTCGGGGCCGTGCGATTGTAAATATCGCCGGCGCTTTAATTGAGTTTGCGCGACGTCGCCGTGGCGGCTTTGTGCGGGGAAATTGCGCGACGACCGATAACCGTGCACCGGGAGCACTGCCGGCGATGCACTTTTAGCCGCGCGTCCTGCTCCCTCCCCCCTCGTCTTGCTCGACCGGCAAACTCGTTATGTGCGCATGTAGGTGGCGCCCTCTGATATTAAAAAATGCGCTTTTTATGAAAATCCCCCCTCGTGCTTGATGAATTTTTACAGCCTGCCTTCGGCCTCTATTGGAATAAAGGCTCTGTTTAACCTATATTATAGGCAAGGGAGGCTGCTCACTTTGTAGATTCAATAAGTTGCTTTATTTTGCTTATTTTTTCGGCGTACTTTTAGATGAAAATCTGTAGAAAATTGTTGCCTTTATCGTGCGCTGAAAATTGAAAGAACGTTGGTGAGTAAAGGAATTTTAAGGCGATATCTCTCCATCGGAGTATCGCGAAATAATGATCTGCTTCGAGAAAATAATTATTAAATTTAACCTCCAAGCGCTAAAAATTGTGAGATTTCCACCAAGGATTATTGTTGTATCTTATTTAGTTTTTGATAAAGTGTTCGACATTTTTTAAATGTTTTTCTTCATTTTTCATATTCAATTTTTATAGGTTAAAATTCATCCGCGTACTTCTCAGTACAAGAATATAATTTACTATAATTCGATTTTGAATCATTAAAATTTTATTTGATGTCAACTTGCAATCTCATTATTTTTATAATTCTCTTTGTAAGGAGGGAACAAGATATTTGCTCGGATGAAATAAAAAGAACATAAAAAAAGCGCTTCGATAAAATTTTCATTAAAAAGTAAAAAATGTAATTTTTTGCCTCCGGGTTGCAACAACGCCAGGCGAGTTACATGAAAATCCCTTTTTGTAATTTAAACTAAAAAATTCGTAATATTCTTTGGCAAAAGGCTCCATCTCGTAGTTCGTCCTTTACTGTAATCCTCGAAGGGGTGTAAGTTCAAAAGGATTTTCCGCGCTTTTGCAACATTCATTTAGTTTCCGACGGTAAATATCAAAAATATCTCTCTCCCAGCGAAATTCTTTTTGATTTTTCATGCGTAGTTCTCATCAAATACTTGGCAAAAAGGAGCGAAAACGACACCCGGAGACGGAAAAAGGTGATAAAGTGACGACTTTTTACGACCCTTTTTACCGAGGCGCGCGCAGCTCTCCCTTGAGAACTTTAATAAGAACTTCGTCACAGCTACGTTTGTCGTTGCTAACTTGAATTTCTTTCCGCCACCCCCCTCCCCCTCCCCACGGCGTACTCCTTTTTTACATCATTAACCAGTAAAGTGCCGTCGACAAGTTTCTTTGATTTAAAAAGAACCCAAATGACATACTCATTGCAAAATAAAATTTTCTTTTTCTGTTTAACCTGAATAAAAATGCACCCCGATTTCCTTTTCTTCTCATTTCTCATGAATATATTATTCTTGTTCCTCTGTTCAATGATAAATAATTCATAGATGGTAAATAAAGTTTTAATCATTATCTAAAAAAATCTTTTATGTAATGTATAAATGCTGAGTCTGACAATTTAACATTTTAATGGACAATATAGTTATGCTGTAAGCTTCATTCAGAACGTCAAATAATATTTTACATGTTGACAAATAAATAAGAATCTGCATCTTTATAAAGTTTTATTTTTTCACTGCAGAACATGTAAAATTGTCTGCAATTTCATTTGAGTACGTCATTCCTAAATTCAAACAAGTCGTCTCAAAATATATATTTTTTAAAATAATAAAGGAATCTTACAAGAAGAAAATGTAGCATTTTAATATGCCCTAACCTACTTCTCCGTTAATTAATTAACGCAAGACATTAAAATTCGCGATCTGCATAAATAAAAGGAGCAGCCGTGCCCCACATTCCAACGCGATAATGAAAAATTCATCCGTTTGAGATGGGCGAATTTAATGGCATTTGAATTATCGGAAAGAGCACTTTCGCCCTTCATAAAGACCGTCATTAACAACGCGCCCTCCAACTTTTACTACAAAGTCGCCGGCCTATATAGATTTATGAAAGTCCGTCTGAAGAAAAAGAGAAAAAAAGGAGGGGGGGGGGGACCCGAACGAATGAGAATTTCAAGCGTTGAAAAACTCCTTAATCGAGTTGCGTTTGTTAACTAATTTTCGAATTTTATATCCAATCGGCTTTAAACTTTAAAATTAAGTTAAAGCTTCTACCGTTCGGCGAGGCGAGCTTTTTCGAAAACCAATCCGTACGATCAATCCTCGTTAATTCGGTAAAGTAGATGGATTCAATTATTCTCTAATATGATGAATGTCTATTACTCGTCGTGTAATCCGTTTTCGAAGCCACTTTTGCTTTCCTTATGACATACTAGGGGGGAATGAAATATCTATTTTATATTTCGCAATAGACGAGGCGGCAAATTGCTCTCCATACAAATTTTGATGGTTTGGGCAATTGAATTTTTTCTCCCTTTAAAAACTTTTATTCGGCGTAAATAATTTCATTTCCACCTTTTATACGAAAATTAAACGAAATTGAATGACTACGGCGACGCGAAGAAATTATTATATTTTGAAAAATTTGCTAACTCGATTAAATACTTCAGCACTTGAATTTCTGTGAAAAATTTCTCTGCGGGATTTTACTACACACCGTAATTTTAAATCAACTTTTTGAAAGCCTGATATTTTATTATGGGTTCTGGAAATTTAACAAAAAAAAGAAGAAAAGAGATAACGAGATTTAACGAGGTATATTAAAACTGGTCGGTGCAAAATAGTATATATTACAATGGAACTTGAATCTTCGTGTAATGAAAAATCTGAAATTGCAAATGAGCATTCATCTTACTGCCCTAGCGATGAAAATGAATCTGAAAAAATTGAAACTATCATGATGCCATTTGATAGAGGCATTTCTTCAAAAGCATACTGTTTTATTTGCGGATGCACTGAAGGCATTATTGATGTTCCATTTGAAGCTCGTAGTTATGTTTTTATGAAACGACGCCTATTTATTCCCAAAAGAAACCGATGTTGTCCTAGTCATTTAATTAAAAAATTATTTTATGACAATGAGATTGCTGCTACGACTATCCATTCAAAAGAATCAACTATTGAAACTACAGAAGTTAAAAAGTTTATTGACAAACTAGCAACTGATATTGACTCTGAAATTCATGACAAGATAGGTAATTGTTCATTGTCCGAGGAACGTATAAAAGCTTTTACTGGGCATTCTTGGGATACAATTCTAAAACTTGAAGACATGATAACAACTTTAAGAGAATCGTCCAACCGGAATATTAAGCAAGCTCTAGTTATATTTTTATTTAAACTAAGGTCAGGAAACTCAGATAAATTAATAGCTTCTATTTTAGGCATTACTACAAATGTCGTAGAAAGTTCTATCAATTCTATTTTAAAGTGTTTCCGAGAATATGTTCTTCCAAAACATTTTGGAGTTAAATCACATTCAAGAGAATTCTTTTTACAACAAACAGTAAAAGCCGCGAGACTTTTATACAATTCTGATGATGCTCTATATATTATATGTGATAGCACTTATTTGCGTCATGAAAAAAGTGGAAACAATGCTTACCAACGGAAATCTTATTCTGGGTAGAAAAACGCCCCATTATGTAAGCCCTTTACGATCTGTGCACCAAATGGTTATATATTTGAACTAGCTGGGCCATTTCACAAAAATATCGATTATTACATAATCAGTTTAGAAATAAACTTTTACCTAATGCTGCGACGTATTGTAAAACGGCATGCTTTCTTCTTAACTTAACAGGAAAACGTCTTAACTCTGACTGTGATAATTTAGAAACTCTTGTAAAGTACTGTTAACAGTTTAGCTGAAAGAGTTGCAAATGCCAATTACAGTCGAAAGTCCGTTCCATTCAAAGAAATATCTTCAGATGACTTGCCTGATTTTCGAGAATTCACATTAAAAGACTTAGAACTTTTTTTTACCGGATCTTATCAACTTTCTCAAGCTATTTCTTATCTAGGTGAAATACTTGAAGATAATAACTCTCTTTTGATTAGATACTTAAGGGAAGAACCAGATGTTATAAGATTTGAAATCAAATCTAGACATATTAACCGGAAAACATACAAATGCTACATAAATTACAATCGTAATGATGTGGGAATCGATGCAATAAAGGGTTATTGCTGCAACTGCGCAAATGGCTTACGGACTGTTGGATATTGCTCCCACATAGAAGGAATACTTATATTTTCGGTTTTCTACCGATACACATATACGATTCTCCTGCAGAGCTCAAACCATGGATGTTCTATAATTGGGTTAGTGCAGATACCTCCAATGAGGAAACATCCAGGTTGATGAGAAGGGCGGCAGCTAATTTGAACATGGCTCTCGTACGGCAAGCTATCAACAGGGGAGAAGAGCCTGATGACAAGTCAATGAGTATGATATATAATCTCACTGGCAACTCTTCTGAGGTGACCTCCAACGAGTCGACTGATAGCCAACTAAGGAAGGTGGTTACCATCCTAGAGGGGTTAGGAAGAAGTCTCCAAGAGGGAATGATTGGGATGGAAAGGGCTATCCATAGGTTGTGAGGGCGCACTAGCGAATTTGAACTTGCCGCTCCTCATGTAAAATGAGCGTCAGAATTCGGCCAACAGAGAGCTCCAGTAACGGCTGCTCAAAACTATAAATTTGCGCTCGCCGAGCGCTCACCCTCTCTCGCTCCGTATCCGTCGCCTACCACGGACCTCTTGGACTCAATGGGCTTCCGATATCTCCGAGCCCGGGCCTTTATCTTGACAACCTCATAGGAGGCACATAGCAGCCCACAGGATAGATTACAACTCACATCTCTGCAGATCAGTGGCGTCAGGAAGTGTGCTACGGGTGACTCCTGCAAGGCACTTGGGCGACGGGCGGATCAGCGCGGAGCGAGGAGCCAACGCATCATTCACCGATTCTAAGATGAGTCGCTTGCGCAAATACCTCGACTATTGAACATTTTGTTACCTCTTTCGGGTCCGTCGATAGTGTTAGCGTAAATTAGTCAGTAGAATTGGGACCGTCGCGCTGCGATCCGCGTTCCTTAAGATCTGCAAATAAAACTATCCCATGATACAAAACCCGTTGTATTTGTATTTCATTCCAAAAACCTCTTCCCCATCCTAACCCCGAACTGTTACAAGGTATACAGCAGCCACAAACAGCATAGCAAAAGACCATTCTCAGTTGTTTAGGGCAAGTGTCGAGAGCTCCCTAAGTGGACGACCTCTCAACTTCGAGAACCGTGAATTTCGAGCAGTGACAATGTCGGCGAGGCGAGGTACGGTTTGTACACATAAGAATTATGCACATATTAATTGTGCACAATTTAGCATAGCTCAATATATCTATATATAATTTTCATCAATGCTAAAGTGTGCACAATTAATATGTGTACAAACCACACCTTGCCGTCGGCGACAATTTTCGGTCACATTTGTGCCAAATCATCATTTGGCCAAGCTGTTTGTCAGGTAAAAGTTTTCATATGGAGTCATGAACATTCGAATAATTTATTATATTGTTTTAAATCCTTTAGTAATTCGCGAAAAGGATGATGAACATTAAACAAGTATCGTTAAAACGGAAATTTTTTGATCAAGTATTTACTTGAATTATTAATAAATTTTTTATTGGCATGAAACGTAAAATTTTAATTATTGCACACAATGTTAGATGGTCAAAAGCCCCGCCGAAGACGCAGGTGCTGAGCCTCGGGCGGCTCGCTCTATTTAAACATTCGGTCAGCTAGTCTGACTACGGGCGCGGCGTGCAACGGATAGCCACCTGGCGGTGGCGCTCGGAACTAGCCGTTCGCTAGTTTGCTCTACGTATAAACGTATGTTTATTTTTCAAGGTTTCAGAGCTCCCAGCACCGGTGCAGAAATGTGAGGAAGCAGGCCTGAATGTGTCATTCAAAAACTGACATTCTGCATTTTTAAGTTTTTCGTATTCTAACAACTTGCAGATTGTAGTTTTGAATTTTATACCCTTTTTTCGAAATGTTTAGTTCTCAAGTTATCAGGTTTATAGTTTTGTATGAAATATGGATCATTCCAGTTAAGAACCCATTACCTTAAAACCACTGAATTTTATTGAGCTACAGATGCTGGACTTTATATTTGCTCCCTAGATATGAATGCATACGAACGAAGTTGACTAATTTTTCTCATATTATTCCATCTTCTTATCAACCTCAACTTGAATTTAGCTGTGCATTTAATGATAAATTTCAAAATGATTTCAGTCAATATAAGTATCGTATTTAAACTTATAACTATCGTTTTCAAATCGTTCATTTTTTACATTCCTCCGTAAAGTAAAAATTGAAAAATCTAACAAACTTGATGTAATTCGATATATCCAACAGTCGAATGTGATTTTTATATCAACAAGTAGCAACTCTATTTCTCAGCAGAACGTAAATAATGAGTTACGTTACGAATCTCAGTAGCAAAACTAAAGGGTCTCAATAATAATCCTTAATTCTATCGCTACAACCTACCTCCCCATCGGAACATTGCCATTCGGGGGTCGCGCGCTTAAAATTTCAAAGCCACTTCGCAAGAAGTGAGTGCCCGGGAGCACTCGAACGCCGGTTACGGCGACATGAACGCGGAAACAAAAAGCGGGATCGGTGGGGGCGGAGGGGGGGGGGGGACTGATATTTCGGGGCGCTTTAACCGCGTTATTACCGCGTCGACTTTATTCCGGAGGGTCCAATTTCTCCCTTCGATCGGGCGAGAGGAGGCCTCTCTCTCTCTCGCCGCTGAAATTTACTGGCTTTACAGATGACAGCCATAGCGGCCGATCGTTTATCCGCTCGCGCGCGCTGCCCCGGAATATTGCCGGCCGCGTTTATCAGCTCGGATAACTGTCCCATTAAAACGCGCCTGGACGCTGATGGGGCCGAGGCTGCGCGCGCGCGCACTTGCAGCCTCCGGTTTTCCGGCTGTTATTTTTTTTTTTTTTTTTTTTTTTTTTGGCCGCGGAGCGAGGCTACTCCCGGAATGTCCTGCGGTGAATTTCGGCCTTTTTCAAGCTGAGAGTTTAACGCTTGTTCTGCAAAGTGCTTTGGGAATGGTATGGCGGGAATTCGTGATTTGTAAATATTTAGTGTTTTCCAGATTTTGTTTAAAACGACGATTGGGGCCGAAGTGAAACTTATACCGGTTATGGGCAGTCCATTCTTGGTCTACAAATTGTTTTCGCTTTTCATTCGTACTTAGAAAATGCTTTGAATGAACCAACTTTTGTAAAAATAAAGAAAACATTTTTGGCACTTTCGTTATTGCAAGTTTTTTTTTTAAAAAAAAGATCCTCAAAGCTCAAAAAATCCAGCTTACCCGTCAAGCCTCCACTCTCCTTTCATCCAAGCAGGCGACGCTTCAAACGCCCCGCCGAAAATAATACCGATAATATATAAAAAAAACGTCGAAAATCGCGAGGCTCTCCGTCTCCGTCGGGCGCCGCCGCTGATGAGCCGCGCCTCGCATTTCAATCGCCGCGCATATATGACGATGATCAAAGCGACTGGCAGCGCCGAAATTGGACGGGACGTTTTATGCGCGCGCGCCGTTGCCAATGATTTTCGGAAAATTGATGCGCGCGCGATATATACAGATATCGAGAGTGGAGAGGGCTGTAATTCCGTTACAGCGAATGAGGGCGCGACGGGGCCGAAAAAAAAAAAAAAAAACAACAGAGTCGTTTCGAAAATTCGAGGCCGGTGATGGCTCGGATTTCAAAATAGCGCGCGGACGCTTATAATTGCGGGTGAGCGGCTCCGCGAATTTATTTTAGGGCCCATAAACAATACAAATAATGTCTTTTATGAAGAGCCCTTTTGTGGATGAGTAATTGTTGCAGTTACGCGGCCCGTTATAGTTAAATAGATTATAAATTTATTACTTTTATTGAAAAATATTAATATCCAATTTGAATGGCGGAGTTTTATTGCGTTATAAATTATTGTTAAATTGCAAATCCTATAAATTACTTAATTTCTCGCGACATATTTATTTAGTTAAAAATTTCACGATTATCAATTTACGTTTGCCGCTCGAAACCTCTATATAGAATTTTAGTAAGCATAAATGCCCAAAGAACCATTTAAACGATAAAGCTCCATAAATAAACATTTATTTATTAAAAAAACGCCCCCACTTTTGCACTCCGAGTACATTCCTCAAAGCATTCACTCGATCGCATCCAAATCGTCTTCCAGAAATTCCCTCTCTCCTCTTCTCCCACTAAATAACGCGAACGAGACAGTGAGATATCGCCAGGGGCGCGGATTAGAAAAGGGTCTCTCTCTCTCTCTCTCTCTCTCTCTCGCGGGCGGAAGGAAGGCAACAGAGGCGAGAAATGGACGACGCCTTATCGTCCTTGGGCAGCTGACAAATCGAAGGTAAAATGGGGCCGTCGTCGCCGCCGCCGTCGCCGTCGAGTCACGTGCGCCGTTTATGTGCCGCGCGATTATGGCTCTGCGAACTGCTCGGCGATACGCGCACAAGCCGAGTGGAAAGTCCTGCCGGGATCCTGTTTCGATGGAGGTTTTGCGGATTTTTAGGGATCGACCCGGGTTTTTACGACGGCGAAACTCAAATTTTCTAGCGCGGCGCATGGATTTTGTTTTGGCTTATAGTTCTGCGCGTGGATTCGTTTTTTAAAATGTAAGTACTTCTCTGACGTGTTTCGTGAACAAAAAGTCGACAGAAATCGTACAGGTTTTTGGGAAAGGATATAGTTTCAATCGATCATTTTCTTGCTTCTTCACCAACACGATTAAAATAAAAGTTTTATAAAATTATCCTGATTGATTAAATAAAAAGAATTCGTAAAAACTAAGATTATAAAAGACTCTACGAAGGCTTTGCCTAGTATTTTTACAAATCAATTTTTTAGAAAACTGATTGTTTATTAGTTCCTGTTTTAGATGCGCACCTCTCTGTAGCGTGACAGTGAGTCGGGTTCTGAACGTATATTACTGTGTACTACTAATTCTAGGCAGATGTAATTACAGTTATTACTGTTAATGTACAGCTGCGGCGATTGTTAACTTGTATCAAAGGTGCTCGAATTCATGCAACTCTTTTGCTGCTAAAATATTCTCCATACACTCTTCGGCGCTTCTGCAGAAATCATTTGTCATTTCTATTAACTGATCTTGCTTTTTATGATCAAACTGGTAGTTCAATATCAACATTTACCAAATTAGGCAATATCAATTGAATAGTTATGTGAGAAATGCCATATTTTTAAATAAAATAATACACTTGTTTGGATTTAAGATTTTTAATTAAAAATATACTCTTCTGCCATAACCCTTCAGCTTGAACAGGTTAATGAACGTTGATATAATAAGTCTTGAGTTTAAAACTGCGGTAGTCAATAGTTTGTAATTTCAATATCTAAGCATGAAATCGTCCAAAAGACTTCTATCTAAGCTTGTTTGATTAGAAATTACATTTGCTATTATTTATTTCATTCGTAAGTACAATTCTCGATCTTATTGTATTTTTGCAGCTAATTTTCAGCTTCTCTTTTAATCGTGACCTGCTTAAACTTCAACAAAACTGCTAGAGAGTGGAAAAAATCCATAACCTTATGTAACCCAGAGAAGGAGGTAAGATTGACGTAAATGTTGCACTATATTCAATTTCTAAAAGAACTGATATTTTTATATTATTTTTCTACCGAAAAAACATATATAAAGTCAGCTTATACAGATACAATAAAATTCCGAATAAAAATTGAATGCAGTATGAATTTTAGTTTATAAAATTGACGATAAATGTCACGTATTTCGTTGGTATTTACAGTGGATTTTGCCTTGAAAAAAAAATCGTTACTTCCCACGAAAATTTATTCTCTCTCCATCCCCGTTATTACAAATTACAAAACCGCCAGATTCCGCCGGAAAATCATCCCTAAAAAATCCACGTTCCAAAGCCACTCTTCGCTCGTTCCCGAAACCGGCTCTCCTCTCGCTGCACTCTCCATCGCGCCGAAAACTGCCTCCTCCCTCCGAGTTTCCCTGAGCCTCGGGCTGGCGTCGCCACCGACAGCGAGCTCCTGTCCTCCTCCTCCTCCTCCTCCTCGACCCGCAGCCTCGCTGCCGCGTCGGCTGAAAGAGCGGCCCACCTCTCACTCTCTCTCTCTCTGGCGCGCAGCCGAGAGGTTTTGCGACGACGCGGCAGCCTGCCAGGTCCGCAGGTGTTCGCGCGCGTTCTGGATAGGTCGGGCCTGCCATAGGCCGACGAGGCCGGCCGGGGCGGGGCGATATGGCGCCGATTTTACGCGCAAGCCCGCTTTTTCGACACACAGGCCGGAATAGTCGCCGGGGCGATCGAGAGAGCGCGGCTGAGCGGAGCGGCGATCTTTGCGGCGAGCTGCGATACGCTACTCGAGGATTATGGAGTTCCGAGTCGGTTTTGAGCGCGTTTCGCGTGAATTGTGAATTTTGGATGAAAGAATTCAACGCTGCACTGCGGGACGAACGTTTGAGGTGTGGGCTTTGTTTTCGTTTCATTTTCGGATAACGCAGTTGTCGTTATTAACGAAAAGGTTAAAATTTAATGATAAATTTTAATTGACTATTTGCATTAATTGTCATTTGAGGTAAAATTGAATTTTAATTTATGTGTTAAGCGCACATTAAAACAAAAGATAAAATTATTTTAATTAACTATCGAAGAATCTTTAAATCTAAAGATATCTTCACTAAGCAACTCATAATATACTCACATTTAAAACTACGTTAAAAAATTGGAAATAAGAGCTTTAAAGGCCGAAATTGATGACCCTACTCGCATATTTCATCCGAACCGTCCCGTCTATTAATAGTTCTAACACTCCTCTAGAATATTCATAAGAAACCCACCTTTAAAATTGATTCAACGTACTCTCTAGGAAGAGAATCCAAAACGTTCGCCGATTAAAAATTAACCTTGCAATACAGGAGGAGGCCTCCATCATCCGGGGATCCCGTGTCAAATCGGATAATTTCCTCGGCGGCGGGGGTGTTTTCTTGATTGATCGCCGGGGCTCGCTCGGCGGCGAGACGCACCGGCGTTCGGAGCGCGCGACCTACTTGTTGGCCTACATATTGACCTGCGAGAGAGAGAGAGAGAGAGAGAGACTCGAGAGCGGAGCGATGAAAGAGCAGGGAGAGAGAGAGAGAGAGTGAGAGACGTTTTACGGCTTTGCTGGAAAAGGGGGCTTTTTACTTGTAAAAAGGGACGCGGGACCTAAAAGGATTCACGACGGAGTTCCAGGATTTATTGCTGCCGAGCTTTGCGCGAATGTTGTCTTTTAGCGTATTGTAAGGAGAGACCTACTTTTTGTTTTTTTACGTCTATTTATGGATTCATTGATCAGCGCCTGTATTGGAGTACTATATGTCCGGGCCAAATACATAGCTTTAAAGGATCGATATTAATGTTTAAGACATTTTGTAGAATAGACATCTGACGCATAACTAATTTTATTAACTGTTAATTTTAGATTAATTTAAAATAAATTTATTAAAACTGAAAGTTGCTCCTATTTTCTTTCGTGCAAGTACTCGAAGTAGTTACAAGGGAATTGAAGTTCAATTCAACATATATTGCATGAATAGAGTGATATTCAAATTCACACTTTTCCGAATGAATATCCAGCTTCTCAGCGTTGACTAAGTGTAACAATTCCCAATCACAATGAACATTTCTTGAAATTAAAAAAACGAAAGCAATTCGGGAACTAAAACTGAATTAATCAGTCTGCCGATAAGAGAGTCAATACTTCATTATCCACGGCGGCATTCAAAAACGCAGGAGAATTTCACTTTTTCCAATTCACGAACTACTTTTCCTCGCGCGCGCCCGGAGAGAGAAAAAGCTGAAAGATAATGGAGAGAAGAAGCAGAGAAAGAAAGTAAAGGGAGGAAAATAGATGAATAATAGAGCGGCCGCGGGAGGGGAGGGAGGGGGGTGAGGGGTGGAGGAAGAAATGCGACTACGCTGTCCGGAGAGTTGTACTTGACGCATCGCGATGACATGCCTGGAATACGAGCGAAAGAGAGGGAGAAATAAGGAGGAGGCCAGACGTTGAAGGAACGAGTGCAAAGGACGAGAGGACAGGGAAACATTTTTCTTTCCGACTCTTCGTTTGTGCCCTTTATAGCGTCGCCGCTTGATTATTGTTACGTTTTTCTTATTTCCCCTTTGCTGTCCTATTTTTACTCTAAACAGGACGTCACCATTTAGACGTGACGCGATGAAAGTACTTTTTTAACGTAATATTATTTATTTTAAAATTAAGTGCATGAATGATCATCAGAACAAAATATATCTTTCTTTCTGAACAAAAGAATAATGAATGTATTTAACGCTAGTAAATGAAAGAGATAATTCAGTCAACGCCTGAAAAATGTATTCATTACTTTATAGAAGAAGCGTAAGTTTAAAGTAATGATCAAATGTTAAGTAAAACGAATTCCGTGAATTTTCTATCTTAAGATAATTTATGCCAACGAAAAAAGCTCGAAAGCTCCCAAGTATTCGGGATTTTACAGATTCCCAATATATTAGTTATCTACATAATATTCTAAAAATTGCCGAATTTCCCCCAAAACCAAAATCAAAATTCACCATCCAATCCAACCCCGGCGACTCTCAGCCCGAAAAAGCGCACTTTCCCCGAGACTCGCCAGACGTGTCCCTTAGCAGGCAAGTTGTCCGGCCCCCCCGAAGACGGCGGAATGTCCGGCGCACTTTGAGAAGGACTCGTCCCTCGGGGCCGCATGGCTGCTCTTCCTGCAAAGTTGCCGCCGCCGCCGCCGGAGTCGCGGGAGCCTTTCGTCTTGCGCTGCCGCCGCCCCCGGGCTTGCCGGGTAGCTCGAAAAATCAAACGCTAACTTTCGTACGTGCGTCCCTCCTCATTCGCGCGCGCGCGGCAGACTTGCGAGCTGCTGCGAGCTTTTGTTTATCTCGCGCGGGTTCCCTGTGTAACTTTGCGCCGAAGTGCGCCGGCGGGCCGCGCCGTCATTTTTCTCAGTGAAATTCGAAACTTCTATGTAAGCTAAAAACGTAAAAACAGCCGCGAAATCGGTACGAAAATTTCAGATTCGGCCTATCTACGCATCGACGACAAATTCAATCGCACCACCGCCGGCAAAGCTCGACGGATGCATTCGCAGCTTCCGAGAAAAAAAAAGCCCGACGCAGGGGTGCATCCCCGAAGGTAAACACCCGCTCTCGCGTATACAACGGCGGCATTACGGAAGCAGATTTTTCGAACGGCGCGCGCGGGGGGCTCCGGCGGGTAAAAGCGGGGCTGGAAATAAAAGGATCGCAGCTCCGCTCTCCTCCTCGCTGAAAACTACCTCGTGCGGCAGCCTCGCGAAAGGAGAGCCGCCAGCCCGGCGGCGGCGGCGGCGCCTTCTGAATGGGCGCGCGCGAGCGAGAGAGGGATAAAAAGCAAATACGTTTCGCTCGCTCGCTGGCAAATTCAATCTCGTCGGGAGTCCCTTTAACATTGTGCCCCGTAATAGGGGGAAAGGGGCGCCGGGGCTCTGCAGGTGTCGCCCGTATAACGACTTTATCGCGTTCGACGCGGCCGCGTGTACACCTTATCCCGGCAGCGGAGGGAGGGGGGAGGGGGCAGGGACAACGAGCCGACTATTATTATCGACTTTGAGTGCGTGTGGCTGCTGCCGCTAAGCCAACTTTCGCCCGGCGGAGAGCTTTGTTTGAGCGGATAATGGAATATCCGGCTGCCGCCCCCTCTGGGAGAGCCAACTCCGGGGCCGATCTGGACGTTTAAGGGGCTACGCTCTTTCTCGAGTTGATAAGCCGACGGAGTCAGTACGGGAACTCTTCGGGAAGTAGTTGCTGCTCGGTCGGGGAATTCAGTTTGGTATTTTATTTGTAGCTGAAGGTTACAAGTGCGACTATTTGCGCGTTGGAATAATGTAGTCGCGAAAAGAAGGCGATTTATTTGTACACAAATGTGCAGTTCGGGGTAAAAGTAGGCAACACTTTGCGAAAGTTGAAGGAGAGCAACTCCGGCGGCGAATCAAATCGTAAGGTGTGCGTCGAAACCCTTAGAAATCGACGCGCATCCCGGCGGCAAGGAGAGAGAGAGAGAGAGAGAGAGAGGGGAAGAGGAGCACCCGAGAGGCTCGTTAAAACTTAGCGTATTAACATTTTTCACGCTCCGATGCCTCGCTCGCGAAAGTTGGCCCGAAGTTTATCCTCCTCCGGGCTGCTTTCCATGCGCATCTTGTACGACACCGCCCCCAAACAGGGAAAAACGTCGAAACTTTTTGGGCGGCGGAGGAGATCGCGTCCTTAATATTTCATGTGATCTTCAAACTTGGTCAATGGACGTTTAGCGATGCAAAGGGCTGTTAATAAAACACGGAAGGTGCAAAGTCATCCGCTTGCGCCGTAATGCTCAACCACATGTTGCTCTCTCGCTCAACATCGAGAGCGAGGATTTCACTTGAACCCGAGGAACTTCTTCGTCTGATTCATTTATAAGGAAATGAACATTAGAGTGCATTCTAATTCGGCATTATTCATTCGGGTATTAATTAGTAATGGTTAAATATTGTGCTAAAAGTTAGCTTGAAGTGGTGAATAGGCAGAGCTATGATTTTATTGATGTCTCTGTAAACTTTCTATCAAATTTGAGTTTGACTGGAGTTATTACTACAAAGAAGAATAATTTACACAAAATGATCAAAAATAAAAATAATAAAATAATACAATTACATAAACCTGAAATAAATGGCAACATTTTTGCTTAGATATTTAAGAATTGTGGTCAAATTATTCTTCACAAATAATAACTACCGAGAGTGAAAGATTATTGTATTTTATCTAAAAGCAATGCCGCTATCATTTCAGAACTGAAAAAGAAGATACAAATCAAATTCCCATTTCCGAAAGAGATCCCGAACACGTCTTTTCACTCTAACTAAACTCATCAGCTCCCCCAAAAATCACCCGCTCGAATCTCAAAATATTCTCGCCACCCATCGAACCGACACGAACGAATCGGGACAAAACCACAGCGAAGCAGAACGACACGTACGCCGAACCGCGGAAGCCTCGAAATTTCGCACTCAACTTTTCGAGCGAGCGGAGGCGCTCTCGCAGACTTAATTATA
Source organism: Ormyrus labotus (assembly GCA_035582975.1). Lineage (NCBI taxonomy): Eukaryota > Metazoa > Arthropoda > Insecta > Hymenoptera > Ormyridae > Ormyrus > Ormyrus labotus. The sequence goes on along the minus strand of JAWWEO010023700.1, from coordinate 7,324 downwards.
AATTCAAAACCAAAGCCTCGGCAGCTTCCCTCGCGCCTTTGCAATATTCGTCAGGGGCCGCGTGTATGTGTGCCGGAAGTTGCGAGGTCGTTACGGGGAACTTGCGAGTCGGTCCGCTATCTTGCCTCGTCCTTCTCCCTTCGGTGTTGCTTTTCCGACTTTTTTCGTCGCGACATAATTGAGTGTCACCTGGGCATAACAAATGAAGCCCGGGTCAGGTTACAACCGAGTGACGTCAGTGTGATTAATAGCGAGACTTGTTTTACATGCGGCCCGGAGACTCGCGGCTGGATACTCGCCGGCTGCCGAGATAAACGGAATGTTTGTCGCGAGTTTTCGCAGAGTGCGACCGTGAGGATTGACGAGAATGGTTCTCGAACTGGCGTCGAAGATGCTTTTCTCATTATTCTGATTTTGAAACGCAAACCATCAAGATGAAATCCTCAAATTCAAATTTGACCGTCATTATACGAGCGGTAAGAACGATCAGATTTCGGGTACCCTTTTTTTGGTTTTATAAATTATTTAAAGTTTCCAAAAATTATTATATAGCGAGGTTACTGTCATCATAAAAAAATCATTCATTACATAAAAATTAGAAAAATCATGAAAATTGCGGCAAGCATTCAATTGATGCAAGTGCATCATGTTTATAATATAACGACATGGATAAACACAGCTCTCTTTTTAGACACGAGCAAATTACAGCCTTGTCGTTCCATACTCATATGTTTAACGCCTTTGATACTCTCACTGTACATGGTCACTAATATCCTAGAACCTTGTCTAGTTTATTAGCGAGTTTAGTTTAGTTTAACTGAGTTTTTATTAGCTAATTTAATACAAGAGCAAAAACTCCGCTACGCCACCTAGCGAGCAGTCGGGCTGACACCCACAAGAGCTCAAGACTTCGCCACTCTCTCCTCCGAGGCTCCTATAAAAATGCCTACAAACGTATAATTCATTTTATTAATACTCAATATCGCAATATTTTATACTTGTTTGTATAGGATAAAATAAACCCTGTCGTTGTTTGTTTTTATAACTCTGAAGAGGGAAGTTAGAGAACTTCTGAATCGACGGCTGTCAATGAATTTCATTTTAAATGTTTCGTCTGGAGTCCAGTTTTTCATACCTAACCCTTATGAAATAACAAATTTTTTTTGAACGAAGAATAAAATGTAATTGCTTTTTATTAATGTAGCTACTTATAAAAAGGCAGAAAAAAAGAGAACAAGTTTTGCAATATTTTATTTTTAAATACTTTTATATAAATTGTGTCCACTCCTCTTGACAAGTACAAAATTATTTGATGCTAAACCTGGAATAGTTTGAAAAATGCCGTTTTTGTTATTAGCACGGAGTCAAGCATTCGTCTGTCATTTGTTGTATGTGAAAAGCTACTAGCTTATCAATCCGTGCATTCATTTTTTACCGGTGCTCATGCGTCACTGATGAATTTAATCACAATCCCCACATTTGTATTTAGCGAGATATTTTTTCCTGCATGCTTTTTTCTGAAATTGAAAAAGTTAAATGACGGATATACATAACATTTATCATAGGAAACCATAAATATTCAATAAGAACCCTTTAATTTGAGAATTCCGAAAGGTCTCATATTGATACAAAGATATTCCGAACTTAGGTTTGGCTAAAGTTTGTATCAATTTAGTACAAACGTAATTTTTTTACGCGGGCTATTACTGTTTTATAAAAATCGCATCAATCAAACCGACTTGTTATCAAAAAATGGAACGTACAAAGGATTGCTATTATCGGAAGCAAGTATCCGAAAAAATGCTTGCAAAGCTTCAGGTACACGTCGCAGTTTTAATTACATCCTCCGGCTATCCCTCTGTGCGCTTATGTCTTTTCGATATTTTTCGCGTTCGCTTGAAATCCAATTAGACGATTTACACCGCGGGGTCTCTCTGGTTTTTAGCTTTCCGCGTGACGGTTTACTTTGAGCTGGAAAATTCAATTCTGGAAATCGTTTGATTTGAAGAAGTTCCTTGTCTAACAAAGCGTTACGCTTCTAACAATTCACGTATACATTTGTTGAAATAGCAACATGTTAATTTTTACTTTTTCAGCTGGAAATATCAGAAATCCATCATTTGCAGAGATCAAGTTTGATAAATGAATTTCTAGCACCTTTATACATATATTTCTCCTTTGTACAATTTAATGTAATGCACCTATCTAGAATATATCTTTGGATCAATAGATTTGCTGACAATATCCCTTTGGTAGATATGAAATTATTAGCAGCTTGTTCTGAACCGTATCCATTTATCAAAGGGTGTTCACAGAATATAAAATTACTAAACCACTGCCACCCATCAGTAGACGATTTTTCCCGAAACAACGGAAACACATACTTCGGCTACCAATCAAGCACAGGGGCACCTCGTTTTTGCAGGAGAAACCCTGCTTTGATATTGTGTCCGCGCTTGGAGACCGGTTGCGCTTACAACGCAAGAGATCTCGCTTGCACAGAGAGAGAGAGAGAGAGGGAGGCCTCCGATGTAATCGATATTTACGCGCGTTTACATGCGCGCGCAATCGTTCAAAGGGCCGCCGCGCCGAGGAAATGCAATACGATCCCGTGTCCGCGTTTGCGGAATCGCTGGTCTTTGGGCAATGTAACCGCGATATACCGAGGCTCGGCCATCGATCTGCCGGAGCGATAATGAGGTAAACCTTGAGAGGGATTTGTTTGGCCACCTCTCGTGCGTGTTCGATGAAGGGACTTGCGGATACGCCTTCTTGCTTCGGGCGGACGGAGGATTATCTTTAATAGGCGCCTTTATTAGTACGAGGCAACTCAAATGATAAAGTTATTTTTGAAATTATCCATGACGGAGAACTCAAACATGTGAAGCTCAGGTTACATTCTGTATAATTAAATTCTATGATCAGTTTTCAATTTTGGAAACATTTGGGAACCAAATACCTCTGTTTATCGGGACATTCTCTCGGGGTTAATTTAGCATAATGAGAGAGATGGAAAGATAGAATTTTGGGGAAAATATTTTGAAAATTTAGCAGTCCGCGCTGAATTTCACTAACCTAAACGCTTTATCGTCCCCGGTAAAATCTCTGCCTACACGGGCGGGCCTCATTAATACATACATTCAGCATAATATCATGCAAATTCGCATTCGGAGAATCCGTTAAATATACTTGGCAGCCGTGTAAACGTTACAACGCAACTTGTTAATGTACCAGTATTCAGAGGCACACAAACTTGGCCCCGCGAATCTACATACTCAATGAGGGAATTATTTAGAAATTTTTTTGCCTCGAGCGCGCGTCTCGCCGTCACGGTGAATATCAAAGATTCATCAGTTTAGTCGCGGAGTCGTAAACGGAATATTAATCTTTGCTAGGCCGGAGGAGAGCGGATGCACACCACCCTAGCAATCCAATATGCCAAGGCGTACGAGTGTCGCGTGTGTATTTACGTGCGTTTAAAAAATACTGAAGAAGCTTCCATTATGAAATTAACAAATGGAGCAAAGGTTGATAAGAGATCCTGCATTTTACGAAAAAATATGATTGTATAGAACTTAACGTTATAAAGCGTGTCCTACTGCATTTGTGTGTCAGCTTCAAATGTAACAAATCCGTAATTAACGGTGCTTTTGTGCAGCGAAATGTAGGTCAATTTCTCTGATTTCGAGTAAATTCACGAAATGCTTTTTTTTTGTTTTTTAAAGTTGATATAGTCGAGCTTTCTCACAATGCTAAGTGAAAACAATAGCAAACGTGACCTGAAAATACTAATTCCTGCAAATCTGGTAACAATAAGCTACCTAGACTTGTGCGAAATCATTTTAGCCGCCTCGGGGGAAAAGCTTTAAATAGCCTGCAACATTTATTCGAAACCGTGGAAAAGAAAACAATGAAGGTGTTACTTGAGATGTAAATCCCAGATTGATTTTTAATTAAAGTATTATTCAAATTTCTTTGTTCTTCTGCTACTTCTCGTCCATTAAGTCCATATTTAATCCTTCCCGGCATCCAAGAGAACATTTTATCAATTACCCTCTCGAAACTTCAGGTATCCCCCAAATTTATTCCAGAGAAAATAGATTGTTTCTGACACCCGCGAAGATACCACCCCGCTATTTAACCATTCAAAAATCCCTCATCCAAGCACCCAATTTTACCTTTCGCCATCCAGCCTTCGACGCGGCACCACACCGCCGAAAGTTCGTCCGAGCCGAAGAAACGTTACCTCACGCGTAACGAGGCGAAATCTCGGGGGGTCGTCTCTTCTCGCGACTGCGCAACTGCATTTGCTTACCATAAATTTGCCGGGGCCTCCTAAGTGTGTGTGCGCGTCTAGCCCGATAAGCAAACTTCTCTCTCTCTCTCTCTCTCTCTCTCTGCGAGAGAGCCTGGGCCGGCAAAATCTTTAAGGCAAACTTCGTTAATATGCATTGTCGCGCGCGCATGAAAACATTTACAGGCGAGCGAGCTTCCCGGGGGCACGTAATTGCTAGTGTTTTCGCGGGACCTTATATTATGGCTGTACCGCGCAGAGCGCCGGGGATATAAAAAGTGCCCCCGACGAGCCACTCCGGGAAATTTAATTAATACATCGGTGCTGCGTGATGGATATAATTGTTTTGTCTCGGGGATTGGCTTTTTGCGGGCGCTGGTTTGCCTACTTTATGACGAATTCTAGGGAATTATTTAAGGGCAGAAGGCGGCGAATCGTTCGAAGTTTTTTGTAACATTTTTTACGCAGTTGTTTAAAGGAGAAAATTTTCAAGTAAATTAATTAAAAGTAAGTGCATGAAACTTTAAGAAACTTATCATTTTCGTGACTTCCTTGACTTTATTTTCTCACGCAATAGAGAAGTTTTATAATTGCCATAAAAATGAGTATATTTCCGGGTAATAATATTCGCAACTTATCATCAATTTTAATATGCCTTGGAATGCATAATAAACATCCGGAAATAAAATTTTCTCGGATCACGATATTATTTATGCTTTAAAAATTATGTAAAAAGGTATATTCTAGAATTTTTTTTAATTATATTTGCAATTTTATTAAAAAGTACTTTACAATTGTGATTGGTCGCTCATACATTTTCTATCAAATTTCTATTTTTTAACGACATAAGTATATTTAAACGTAAATATTGAAAAACATGAAAGAATTTGGCCAAGATTTATAAGTCTGCCATCTGGAAATGATTAATATCCAATAATATCTTCCTTAATAAACCTGACGACGAATCGCCATTTTATTGCAAAAAAAAAAAAAAGATCAAGTCGAACGTCGGCTACGAATTATAAAAAGTTCATGCTCACGCTAATAACTGCCTCTCGGCACCTAATTAGCGCTTTGATCAGCAGCGAGTTCCGCGTTGTGGTTCGGCTCGGAGTCACGGAGACGATCAAAGTTCCTCCGTATCTTCTTAATAACGAGAGTGCGACGTTCGAACTTTAATGAAGTAATTACGCGCGTCGCATGAGCGTACCGCTCGTTTCCCTTTTGTTGTCGCAACGCAGCGAAATCGATCTGCCTCATACCAGATCGAGTCCCGGTTCTCCTCCTTGAGCGTAATCTCTTTTTCCCGGATTGAAAAGGAGACGACGTTTAGCTCAGACGCTAATTTGATGCAAGTGACGGAGAATTAAATATAATGTATTTTTAGATAGGAGCGAAGGAGTTTTGGTATATATCTTGGAGAATTTTCAATACTCAGTAAATGTTTTTTAATGATATTGCGTAAAGGAGGCGATGTAGCTAATTTACTATTTCGCTGATTGAAAGCTTTTAGTGCTTAAAAATTAAATATTAGAACAATAATCTGATAATAAATTTTATGCAGCTAAAAAATTCTTACAAAGCGAACTCAGAAAGGAGTCCTTCATTAATCACGAATAAGATTAAAATGATCGTCACGTTTTTTAGTTCCAATGATTGTTTTTTTAGTTATTTTTCTGAGACTATATAAATGTAAAATTTACAAGTACAATCCAAACAAGGCTTTGTATTGTGTTCAAATAGTTAAAGTTTTAAAAATGAGATTTTTAATTCTTTTCGGATTGATTATGAGCTTGTACCTATTGTCCATAGTTGCTGCTACAGAACATAAAAGTAAGTTAAAATTAATTAATAATTTTTTTCACTACATAATATAAAAAATATTTTTCTAATTAATACCTTTTTATAGAGTATACTCGCAGAGAATGCAAACATATTTGTTCGCGTAAGATATTACAAACTTTTACAATACGATAACTGATAAAAAAGAAATAAATAATTTCTATTATGTTAATTAATTTTATAGATTTGTCTATGAAGATGTTTCATGAATGTCGCAAGCACTGCAAGAAGTATTTTCCACAAGTAAAGCTTTAAAACCCTGCCAATTTCAGAAGAGGTATATCAATAAAATGAGCTTTAAAAAGGGTTGAAATTAATTTTTATTTTTAAAATTAACAAAATATTCTAATAAATAAATAAAGCTGCAAAATTTTTTACTTCAAAAAATAAAAAATATTTTTTCTTCCAAACTGACTTCCAAATAATAACGATGATTCCGACATGCTCTAAATCAATTCCTAAACCGCGGTTATTTCCTCGTAGCGAAACTTCGACTTAAACTACGCAGCTATAGTGCTTTCTTTTCCCCAAAACCAACTACATTCGTTTCTCGGTAATAAAATAAACAACTCAACAAACAGTATTAATGTTTCTAAAAAGCAAACCTTTATAAAAATAATAAGCACATATCTGGAATAGGTAAGAATAAAAGAATCAAATTTTGATATCCATGACATTCCCGACAAACCGTACTGGTTAAATAACTATATAATCGACGCAATCTTGATTCTCGACAAACCAAATGCTGCACTAAAATAAATCAAACAATACTCTAACGCTCAACACATCCTGACAATCACATCAAAAGACCAGAAATCAATCGATGCAGCAGCAAAAATCAACAACTAGGAATCTATCTTCTTAAAATTTTCTACTTATTACAACAGAGACACCTGTCTAGCAATATTAACATTAGAAACTATTTGTAGCATTAACAACATTAAATACAAAAACGATCATACACACAAATTCCTTCAAATTCACCAATCAAATTCTACAAAATAAACCAAGAGCACCATTGGCAAACGAAATCGCAAAAAAATAAATAGAATCAGAAGGAAAATTGTACGATCAAACGAACTTACAAGTGAAGTTCGATCGAAATTATATTAGTCTCGTTCGAGGAGATTAAAAACGTAGTACCGCTACTTCCACACGAATTAACCACAATTTCAGAGTTTCAAAAAT
>JAWWEO010023670.1:0-66658 GCA_035582975.1 Ormyrus labotus | reverse complement strand
CTATTAAATAGCCACGGGACTTATCTATTAACTATTTTTCTGGCCATTTTCAATGCTGGAAATTCTACCAGGGTAATTAATGTCTCAATATGCACGTTTCATTACATATCGATTCAAATCAAACTCATATATAGGATAATCCACTGTTTCTTCTATCTTTAATAACTGTTTCGACGTATAACTAAGTTCATATAATTTTACCTAACACGTACAGTACACAAACGTGATCTACTTAAGTTAAATTAAAAATCATTATCATCATTATGTTATCTTCGAATCTTCTTCGACGTTTTACTAAGAAATCGTTATTGTTGGTGCTTCAGTTTACATGGTTACACATTACATGTCGAAATACTTATGCAAGTTGAAAAGCAACTGTTCTTATTCTTATGATGGGAATAAAATCTAGCATAATATTATTTATTCTAAAAGATTTCTTAGAGTTTTCATCGTCTTTAAAATTAATTTCTCACCAGGAAAAAGATTTTGAAAATGAACAAGTGAAGTACCTTGAGGTAATCTTTGACAAATTTTTTTAAAGTTAAATTTTAAATTTATTTTAAAATTACCCTTCTGTTGTAATAACTATATAAATATTTTTTAAGCAAACACTGCTCGATAAATGTTCAGAAATAAATGAACGAACTGATGTAAATGTCATCATAACAAACTGGACTACATCTGGAAGTTGTTTCCTTAAATCACAATCCAAGCCAATACATTTAATCGGCGTCGAAGGTACAGATAATTTAACGTATTATGAATCAAGATCAAAATATTATTTAACATATCCTTCAAAAATATCTGTGAAATCATTACCAGCCACCAAAATTATCATTGTGGAAATTGACAAAAGTTCTATAGAATTAATATTGCTTAAACTTAAGAATACTGTATTTTGGAATATTCATGGTCACTTTTTAATTAAGAATATACAAACTGTCAACAGTTGCGAATACGTTCATACTCTTTTCAAATTAACTTGGAAATTTAATATCATATCCGTGATATTTTTCTGTCACGATTTGATATCCGGAATTCATTTATATACGTTTAATCCTTATTCAACGTACGCTCCAAAGTTTTGGAAAAATATAATTAAATATATAACCCACGAACACGGCAGATTTTTAACAATATTTACAAATAACCAATCGAAATTAGGTAAGTTTTGACAAATATGGATACATCCAGTTTCTAATATACGTATATTAATAAATCAAACATTAACAGACACACCATCCATTTGCAAAGATATTTGGTACGATAAAACAGAAGATTTACTAAATTATCCTGTACGAATTGCCGTGTCTAATCTGACGACTGACCTAGCAGATTCACCAAAAACTTTTAGAAAAACTGGCGGGACGCTGGTTTACGAAACTGGAAAAAACTACATGATCCCCATTTGGGAAAAACTGAGAGCTAATTTTACGTTTGTAAATTTTTCAGACGAAGATTTCGGCGAAATTGATATTAGCGACGATATCCCAAATGGTATAATGGCCGACGTATTAAATGGCGAATACGAAGCTTTGGGATCCGAAGATTACCAGCGGGGGCTTTGGCGAAATGAAATAAATACTTTTTTAAAATCAGGTTTATGCTTTATTACAAATACGAAGCACTTGTTGATCTTTCAACATTTTCTGAGAGTATTTCCCTACGGAGTAATCTTGAGCTTTTCGATTTGCTTTGTAATGACTAGTATTCTTTTTTCACGATTGTTAAAAATAGGATGTATAAAAATGGCAATGGACACCGTACGAGGGTTTCTAAACGTACCGATGATGTACCTACCAAAATCTGTAAATTTGATCAGTATAACCGTGCTATCCTTTATTTTTTCCTGCATGATCTTCAACTTTTACGCTCAGTGTCAATTAAATGCCATGTTCATCACTGTAAGAGAAGAAGCTGACGAAGTCGACCTAAATGAATTGATAAAAAATGGTTACGCCGTTCACTTAAGTCGTTCGTACAGGGAGTTCTATCGGGATTCCCTTGAAAATTACACCTCGGAAGACGTCGATTTAGAGAGTTGCTTGCAGTTGTTAAAGGAAAATCCGAAATTGGCATGTGTAGACGATTGTACCGTTATCAGATATGTCATAAGCGACACTGGTCAGTTCCAAATTATGCGGGATAAGCTTTTCAATAGATTTGACGTACTGCTGTTGCGCGACGACTCGCCTTTGTACTACACTGTGAGAAATATTTACGTCAGGTTGTTTCAACATGGTATTATTAAGTATTGGTACGATAAGGATAAAGAGATGAATTATAAAAAATCTGGAGAACAAGTTGTGAAAAGAATAAGTATTCACCAATTGAGGATTGTTTTTCGACTTTTACTAACAGCATACATTTTTAATATATTCATATTCCTTATAGAGATTAAATTTAAATTAGATTTATGTTTGCAAAAATTGTAAGCTAATCAATAGCTTTGGCTTTATAAAATATAATTATTACATAATTATGTTTTATAAACATTAATTATATAAAACGTTGATGCATGTTGAGTAATTGGTTTCTTTGACAGTTTTTTATAAAGTAATATATGTAAAAAGCATTTTAATTTTTCGACTCGATTAACAGGATTCTTTTAGTTCATATTAAATTTTTTAAAATGCGTAGAAACGTACAATCTTAATGAGAACTAAGTAATGAACGTGAACATAATTTCACGTTAAAAATCGTTATTATCTTTTTTTGAAATCTGAACTTGCATTAATGAAATTAAAGTTAGTTTTGCGTTCAAAAAAATATGTTTTGTCACTGTGTTAAGATATTTAGCTGAAATTTGAGAAAAGCACGTTTATAACGTTAAATGCATTTATTCATATTCCGACACACAAATTGTTTCATGGGAATGAATAAAAATTTAATGCAAATATGAAAAGTAAAAAATGTGGTACAATACATTTTCTGATCATCGCATTATGTATTAAAGTTTCTTATAATCTATTCTTGAAAACTAAAAATGACTCGAATATCACAGATGTAGTGAAAGAAATTGAGGTAATTTGTATACAAGTTTTATTAAAATATTATATGATATTAATTAATCTTTACAATATTTAAAATTTATAAATTTCATTTAATTTTATTTTTCAGTTGATATTAATTAATGAGTGTTCATTTGATCAAAAATTACATGTTTTAATACAAAACTGGAATGTCTATAGAGATGACTATTTAATTAAATGGTTAAATCAAAATATAATTTTACTAAAAATGAAGGAAACAAACTATTTTGAAATTTCCGAGTCAAAAATATACAATTACAAAATTTCCAATGATCATAAATATAAACCAAATGTACTCCCCGCGAAAAAGTTTATCATAGTTGAATTCGACGAAAAATCCTTGAAACTGATTTTAAGTAAACTAAAATATTCCATTTGGTGGAATGTTTATGGCCATTTTATAATAAAAAATGTTCAGTCAATAAATAGTTGCACTTCAGCGCACGCCGTTTTCAAAATAATGTGGAACTTTAACATTTTATCAGCAATTTTTATATGTCATGATCAGATTTATGGAATTTGCATGTATACTTATAATCCGTACTCTAAGCTTTCCCCGATATTTTGGAAAAAGGTTTCATCTTTTAATCAAGTAAATGAGACCTCTTCGTTTACGTTGTTCACTCACGAACTTTTAAAAAACGGTAAGAAAAATATCTGCTAAATCTTTTTAAAAGACAACGGTGTTTTTTTATAAAATAGTATTAAAAAATAATTTGTCACTCGTCTGCAGATTTATCAATGAAATGTCAAGATATCTGGTTCGACAAAACAAAGGATCTGTCAAAGTATTCTCTACAAATTGCAACATCAAATCTCACTTATTATCGATTAGACGACGAACCGTCCGAGCGTTCTAAAATTGCTGTTTACGAAACTGGCCGAAAATATACGAAGCTGATTTGTGAGAAATTGAATGCTGATTGCAAATTCATATATTTTTCAGAAGACGATTTTGGCGAAATCACCGAAACAAGCATATCTGGTGTAGAAGGCGACGTTTTAAACGGTAAATATGAACTTTTAGCATCAGAGGATTACCAGTTAGGATTATGGAAAAATGAAATAAATACATTAACAATCACTGGAATATGTCTAGTGCTAAATAAGCGATCGATATCTCTTATGGATAATTTGTTGAGAGTCTTTCCATGGAATATATTTTTCAGACTTTTAATTTTCTTCGTATTAACCACTATAGTTTTTGCCCACTTATTAAAAACAACCTACTTAAAAACATCAATGGATGCCTTCCGAGTACTCCTTGGTGTTGGCATGCAATACCGACCGAAAAACAAATGGCGAGGTGTACTACTCCTCCATTTTATTTTGCCAATGATGGTTGTAAATACTTACATGCAGAGTCATTTAAGTGCTATGCTTGTTCCCGCAATAATAGATGGAGAACTTAATTTGAATCATCTATTTGCCGATGGCTACACCATATGCGTAAGCGAGAAAAGATCAGAACTATATCCAAATATCGATTCGAACTACTCTTACGATTATGAGCAACTATTAACCTCGTGTCTACTTCTAATGAGAAAAAACGATCGTTTCGCCTGCCTATGTGATTGCGGTTTTCTGAACTACATTATAAATAACAACGACAAAGTGGAAATAAAAAGAGATCCAAATCTTGGTAGATATGACGTTTTGCTCATACGAGATGATTCGCCTTTGCACTTCCCTATACAAGATATTTATGGTAAATTATTTCAACATGGTATAATTGATTATATTTCTGAATTGGATAAACTGAAGCATCAAAAACCCGAGGATAATATTATTCACGAAATGTCTCTGCACCAGTTACGATTCCCTTTTTATTTCCTCTTGATTGCACACCTTTTCAATGTGCTACTATTTTTTGCCGAGTTAAGTCGTTACAACTTGAGTTATGTTTTGCAAGTAATTTCAACGTGTATTGGTAAATCAATGCATTACTTACGGAGGTGTTTTAACAATTTTATGTATCATTGAGATAATTGATGTCACGTGTTTTATGTAATTGTTCACTGTTAAATAAATAAAATGTTGATTGCAAGAGATGAATTTATTGACGTGTAAGCTTTAAATAATAAAAATAATCTTTAACAGTCGGAGAGAAACGGAAACACGCAATATGGTTCGATTATTATTTCATTTAATTAAAGTAACTTTTGTTGCGTTAACGATTTGAGCAATTTATTCTGAAGGTTTTTAGAAAGAGATATTATTAACTGTTATTACGAGATACAAAAATATAATTGTGCCCGAGTTTTAAAACAATGAGCCATTGACAGTGCCGAGGCGGCTCATATCTCGAAATTCATTACCATCCCCACTAAAATAAAGTGCTCAAAATAACTCTCGAAATATAAAAGCCTCGTTAATAATTCATCCGGCGCTGCACTCGAATCGCTTATATTTTCGTTCGCGCGCCGCGGAACGTCGCTAATAATTCGTCGAATTTCCGCCTACGAAAACCGCGAGGCATAAAAAAGCCCGCGGCGCTGCACTTCTCCCGATAAATAATTCATGAGTCTTTCGAGCGATGAGCGGCGCGCGAACCTCGCGAATCCTCTCCTCTCTCTCTCTCTCGGCTCTAATTGAGAATTCCGCGAGATGCGTCGCGCGCAGAAGTTGAATCACGACGGAGCCGGAGATTTCACAGTCCGCCGACGGAGCCGTTGTAAAGCTGTCAACGACTTGGCGATTTCTGTCGATTCAGTTCCCTTCCTTTTTTGCATTCCCCGGCATTTATTTGTTCTGCGGTCGCTTAGTCATCAGCGGCGCGGACGTGCTACAAATCCCTAATTTTATGGGCGCGCTGTTTTTTTTTGCCTTTTTTAAACGCGATTCCACGTGGCGTAATGCCTTTTCCATGTGAAATTACAAGGAGAGGAGATTCAGAAGTTAGTCTTAAGTAATGTTAAATTCTGGAAATTATGAGCGAGCTGGAGGAGTATGGACCGTAAGGAACTTTGTTGAAACTTTTGAAGGAGTCTTTTATCATCTAATTAGGAAAATGGAAATGTGTGTCTTTTTTATTAAGATTTTCCGAGGAATTAATTTATTTGCAAAGTTTATATTCGAAATTCAGTAATTGGATAATAAGAAACTCCCATGAAGTGGGCTCTAAATCTACTAAAAAGCGAACACTTTTAATTTTAAGGAGAGACTTGAAGGATTACATCTTCTCAAAGTTAGAGACGATAGAAAATTTTATCGAAGTTTGCAAGATCATCAAATAATTATGTAAAATTTAATCAAATTTCCTCTCTCATTAACTTACATCTTCCTAAGATTTCATTGACCTTCTTTTCTCCCCAAACCTTTTCTTCCAAAAACATTGAAATCGCAAAAGCAGTCCTCTAATTCGACCCGATCGAAGCCATTAACGCGCCTTGCCGCGAAAAATAAATTCAGTCACCAGGATCAGAACGTCATCCCCGCATCTGTCAGCTAAAATAGCCGATCCGCTGCACTTGAACTCTCTCTCTCTTTATCCCACCAGTCGACGTTGTAACCTCCTCCTAAAAAAAAAAAAAGGAACTATTCGCGCTTCGCAAACAGATCACGAGGCTCCTCGCTCTCGGCTCGCCTCGGAAATAGAAATGGTTTCATTAAAAATGAAGGCTCGCCCCGGCAGGCGCTGATTATTATAGCCCGGTTAACATATCGGATACAATCGATAATATCGCGACAGTGGCTCTCGGCGCGCGGCGGCTCGGATATGTGTTTACCCGCGGCTGTGCTCGCGCACACAATGCGTCGTTAGGCGGGCTGCGTTTGACGCGCGCGCGACCGTGATTTATTGAGGGCTGTTATTTTTACGAGGACTCGACGGCCCGACGAGGTTATTGGCAGCTGACGATTTTATAAATAGTTGCGTTTTATTCGCCGCCGGGACTCTTGATTGGAGAAAGCGCGGCCGAGAGAGGTGACGGATGCCGAGGCGGAGGATTTTTATTAACGTTACGCGCGCGAGCTTGCGGCTGATTTGCAGCGCCGCGGGGAGGATTTGTTTTAATAATTAATCGACGGCCGAACGATTTGTCTTGGTGATCTGTGTTAACGTAATGTTTACGTCTGACGCTTGATTAACGTTCTGTTTTATGGGGAATTATTAAGATATTTCATCAGAAATTAATTGCAAGATTCAATTATAAATATTTGAGCTTTCCGAGAGGCGTTTACGCCGGAAGTAATATAAAGAGTAGAAAAAATTCTGCTTTAATTGCGAGTTTTACTTTTTGAATTTAAAAGTCCGAGGCCGCGAGAGAAAGTAATATCGCGTATTGGATAACAGATGCTCTCTTTCAATTTCAGCAAATATAACATATAGAAATTGATGTTTTCCGAACAAAGAAGAGAGTTTAAAAATTAAATTAATAAATATGTATTAAGTACAAAGAAAATTTTACAAATAACGAAGCTTATTGTTTTGGCTGGTTTAAAGTTTATTATATTATCAACCCTCCTGCGCATTTGATAGTACGTGCACGGGAAACACGTACAGTTCGGATTTCGTCCTGGTGGAGTGCACGGGGCTTAACAATGATACTAAATTTCAATTGTTCTCGGTGAATGTTCTTGGGAAATAATTTAGCACGTATCTTTAAACAATCGATTGGTTGAAAAATTATACGTTGAATAATGTTTCGATGGATTATATTAATGACGTATTATTAAATACTCTATACTCCACTCAGTGTCTAGTTAATCTCTAATAATTTCCGAACAGTCAATTAATCCCGCTACTTTATTTAACCATTTTGCAAATTTCAATCATTTCTCTCATTTTCATTACCTTTTTTGGTTGCTAAAAAAATTAACCATTTTTAATTTTGTCGTTCAAATCCATCGACCAGAACTCTCATATTTTCAAACATCAATCCGAGAATTGCTCGACTCGCGCAGCGTAATTAAATCCCCGCGAAAATAGAGACTCGGCTGCTTTCCCGCTCCGAAAATAGCAAATACACCGCAAGGTCCTGCGGACGCTTCGAGAACGTTATCCTCGAGCGAGGAAGGCGCTCGTCGGTCGCCCTCCCCGAGAGAAGTCAGCGGCTCGAAAATAAAAGAGAACAAAGAAAGAAAAGAACGAGAGAGAGGTAGAGAGAGAAGAGGAAGGAGAAGGAAGACGGAAACGGGGTCAGGGTCGACGAGCGGCCCGGGATGCTTCTCACCTATACCAAGGCGCTCGGATGTAATTTACCGTTACTCGCGGCTCTGCACAGCCGCCGTGTGCGTAGGTACGCAGAGCGGAGGGGGTCACGTGATCGCGCGTGGGAAAAAACTGTATCTCGCTCTCACTGGGTCAACGATCCGCGCGGCGGCGGCTCGATCGCGCGCGCGACGGAAGGCTCTCTTGTCGCGCGGGCTTTTGTTCGGGAGTTTTTCCGCGAGGGATCGTGCGGAATTTCGTTCTCGCGCGCCGGATGGATTTTTGATCGGGAATTTTTTTCGGGTGTGTATAGCCGACGCGGAGAGCTGCACGGACTGCGAAAGTGACACCTTTTGTTCGGGGATTTTGAATTGAGATCGAAGAGGATTTTCTGGGGGGGCTTTCGGGGTACTGTTAATAATGGGTTGTAAATATACGCAGGTGATTATATATTATCGGGTAATAATTATCGGGTGCGAATAGTGGTTGATGTGTGTATTGATCAAATATTGGTCTGATATTAATGTTTTGTACGGTGGATATAGGTGGCGAATTCGTAGTGAATTGTTAATCAATTGTAAAATAGTGAAATGTTAAAATTGTAAAGAATTCGAATTTTGTTAAATGATGAAATATAATTCTAGTAATATTTTTCTTGGTAAATAAACAATTATCTCAACAAAAGATGGGAGACGGAATTCGTTTTTTTCATAAAAAAGTTTGCGACTTACTTTGTGTGATTATTCATTCGTAAATGATTAAGAATGCAAATGCAGGCAGAATTAGAATTTCCTATATAAAGGCGTTACTCCTTACGTAAATAAATTCAAGATCAAACCCCGTTTTTCTTAAAGCATAAGAATAAAAAATGAACATATTAACTATTTTAAAACAATTAGAACAATCTCAAAAATCTAAAATTACTATCGTGATTAAGACTTTAAGCTCCAAGTTTGAACAGAAGAGTCCCGAAGAAGTGCATTGATTGACTTCATTTATTCATGTCTCGGTACAAGATTCTTCTAATAAACTGCTCACGATGAGTCAGGCACACTTGGCGATTCGTCGATAAAGCCAATAATAATTGTGCACTCGGTTTGTAACCAGGAAGAAGTCTAAATTAATGCATGCTCGAAGCGGTAATTTTTCTGTTTTATTGATGAAATAAATTTCTTGATGATCGATTATACAACAAACATTGCAATAATAAGGAAAAAGAAGTTTTACTGTCGAATATTTTGAAGTTCGACGAACATAAATTATAAAAGTCCCTGATGGCAAACCGCACTTAGCGGGTTTTATTGTGCTTATTAAAAAAAAAATTGTAGCAGCTAAACAGTTTGTTATGCTATGCATTTTCACGTATGCGCATCTAAAAAACTGTAGTAAAAGAGGCAGGTATTAAAAAAATAATACAAGAAATTTTGACATGTTGAGAACGAAGTTTCATTTTTGTATTCTTGACCTTTCCGATATTCTTTGCAACGCTTTTTGTCGTCGATTTCTTTTTAAACTTTTTGTAGTTTTAATATGATGGATGATTTAATATGCAATTTTTTGTTATCGTGAAATGAAAGAATACAATTCCTGGTGTTTGTAATATTTTACTTTATTAGAAAAAAGTTGCATTCGTTTAAATAAAATTGTTTTGCAATTAGTTTTGACGAATATATTATGCAGTTAAAATTTTAAATAAGCATAATATTGGGAAGCATAACTTTTTCTGAATTCGAAGTGGTTTTCTAAGAAGATTTAAAGCATTAACAATTATTTTTCAAAAAGATATGAACGGCACAATATTACAGTTCACAATATTATAGTCTGAATTTGCTAATTAAAGATTTTTAAATTACGGCGATTGTACTATTTCCCTATTACGTTTAGTGATTAGGCACATTTTTAATGATTAAACTGAAACTTCTTTGAGAGGTTTCGTTACCTTGCTAAACGCGCGGTTGCCGCCCATTTTTTGTAATTGGATTATTTCCTTTCATAATGCATCATTATTCGTTATTACGTCTTTTCTGGAAGTCGTTTGAGAAAAAGGAAAACTTTGTGAATTACGAAATTTCTCATATTGCGAATATCGTTTTTTAAAATTTATCAAAAAATTTTTACGAGAGGAAGAAAAACTATTTTCAAGATGAATTGAACAATAATTTACTTTTGAATGCAAATTTTTTCAATTAGTTTTTCTGTAGACCGAATCAAGTATATTGTTAAATTTTGTATGCTGTTATTGTTATGATTTTTTCATGTACGTTAATCACTTTCTCCATTACAATTAATGTAATCATTAATCTACTCCTGTGAAGGCTAATCGATTGCTAATTGATTGTGAAATAAATTAGTAGTTAAGAGTACCGGCGAGTTGCACATTAAACAAAAGTTTCTTCGAAACTTAAACACGAATTTTGTAAGAACTTGTGAACTTCTTCAATTAATAGTTTTTCTTTGAGTATACATATATTTAATGTTCTAACGTAGATTAAGTAACAAAACTTTTCCAAATACTCCATTAATCCAGGTATTTTATTACAATAATTTAATTAACGTGCAGTTGCAGATAATTAATTCTAAAACTCATCGTTCAATCCGAGATAGAAATTCGGCCTGGAAAGTACAAACGAAGCTGCAAAAACACTTTAAATTATTCAAGAGCCAGCGAAATTTATATTTTAAAACGAAAGTCAATGTTGTCGGAGCGTCATCGAGTAGCAAAAATAAAAGGCATCATCCGTTCGAGCAGTCAATTTAATGAGCGCTCATTCCGAATCTCTGCGCTTCGCATCGAAATTTCTCTCTCTTCCCACACACCGACATATCGAACAGCGGCACAATGCCGAAATTAGCGAAGCACTCCGCTCAAGAGAGCACAACAATTTCGCGCGCTTCAAGTACACACGATTGCAAAAGCCAATTATCAGCCTTGCCTGACGCGCGGGGGGGTCCTTCGCGCCGATCGCGATTTCGAAGGAAAGTTCTTAGAAGGCGGCGCGTTACGCGCGAGGAAAGCAAGCGCCCGGACGTTTAGCACCTCGGCGATCGATGACATAATGCTCGAGGCTCGCCTCTCTTCTTTCGACGAGAGAGCCTCTGGCGCAATGTGCTCGATCGCGCGTGCCTCCGAATCGTGGCCCGCGGGCAGCCGCGCGGTATACAAATATATATACTGTTAGGCGGCGGGCCGGACGCGCCGTAAGGTCGAGAGCTGGACTTGCTGTAATCGGCGTTTTTTTGGTGCCTCGGATCGTTTTGGGGTTTTAAAGTGGAGCGCGATGCGTGGATTTTCAATTGGACGTTGGGCAAGGAGTCGGTCGGGGTTGTCGATTGACGGTGTGTTTTGAGCTTTGGAAAATGTGTTCGCGGCAAAAAAAAAAGGCGATCGATCGTTCGAGTTTGAGCGATACGGGACGCCGACGTATATTAATGCATATACGCACCGAGCCAAATTGGCTGATTATCTAATTAATTATTTTTTTGCGAGCGCGCATTTGAAAAAAAAAGTTGCAATAAAACACAGTCTGACGGAATTGACGTGTAGTAAATTTTTTAATAATCGGATCTAATTTGGTAGGGTGACTTTTGAAAAATTTTTCTTTTTCGGGGAACGAAGTCGGCGTTGTTATTTTTCGTAAGAATGATTTAAGCCGCATAAACAAAAAAGTTAATTAATCTTAATGCTGATCTTCACTTTGTCGTTTCCGCATAGCTTTTATAGTTCAAAACTTCTTAATTGTTTAAAAAATGCAAGTCATGAGGAAAGGACCGGGGCGTCGGGAAAACATAAAAATAAACTTGTCGCATAACAAACTTTGAGGTTCTTTTTGAAACCACCTGACGCGCGCAGATGCTCCGCGAGCAGAATTTTGTCCATAGACATATTTAGCCGTCGAACGTATAACTAAAAGTGGAACGGTTACTATACTTTTCCGAGTGGACCATTAAAAAAGGAACTAAAATCAAAAGGATAATACGCGCAAGATAAAAGACAAACATTCGATGAAATAAAAAATGACCACTAAGCTAACATTTGGCTAGGAATTAAATAAACAGCCGCCCAATCGCATCGAAAATCTCTATCGAGCCTCGCGAGGCCTAAAAGCAACTCGTTCAACGAGCAATCAAAAAAGTGAAATTCTCCAATAGGCCAAAGACACTTGTCTCCCTCTTCCTCCTCGATCGTTACATAAACTCTCCCGGGCTGCACTTGAGAACGGTAATAAATAAACTCTCCGCGTTCCGTCCTCCCATTCGATTTTCCTCCTCCTTCCCCCCGCGCGCCTCGGCATTCGGGAAAAGCATCGGCGCCTATATATCTCGTGAAATCGTGCGGTAATCGAAGGTTGCGCCGCTTGCGCAATCGCTCATAATGACGTTACCGCCGCGCGCACGTTATCGCAACTCCCGCGAGAGAGAGAGAGAGAGAGCGATTGAAAAATTACCCGGCGAGTACCCGAGGATTCGCGGGTTATGGGACGCCGAAAGTTTTCCAATTGTAATTGCCGCGCGCGCTCGACGGGAGTTTTTGCCGCCGCCGCCGCCGCCGCCGAGATCGGTATGCCTAAATCGTGTAGCCGACGAGGCTTTACGTAACGTTCCAGAAGAAATGGGAGAGAGAGAGAGAGAGAGGCGAGAAGTCTTTCGTGAGAGACGCCGATCGAGGACTTGTTGATTTTGGAATAAAGTTCGGGCGGACGGTTTTTTTGGTGCGATTTACATCCGCCCGCTGATTAATATTAGTATTTCGTCGAATTTGGATGTAGCAAAGAACTTCTTATTCATATTTTATTTTGCATTATAGTCGAGTTTGTGAACTAAATAATTGCATCCTTGACCGTATATGTTTAAACGATACGGAAAATCGAAAAAGTTTTAGCTGCCCGTCGAGTTCACAATCGCCCCGCCAACTTACGCCGGCAAATAAAAGAAGAAGGTAAAAAGATCGTAATGCCCATCATTTTCCTCGGAGAGGATATTTTATATTTCCAGAATATTGTTGAATTAATAAGCCGGTTAAGGTTCCTCTTGATAATTTTCAATCGGATTTCCATCTTTCTCCGTTACGAGATGCGTTTACAAGCTTTTTGTTCGCTCTTAATGCGATTTTAGTTATGAAATTAAATTCGCGAAACCGGGCAAACGCTGTTCTTCTCGCGTGAATCATTACAATGCACAATAAGGAAATTTAAGCCATAAACATATAATATCTAAGGCATTTAATATTCATTTTGTAATGCGTTTTGCGACTCGAGCGCATAATCGATCTTCCACTTCCGCTACGATGATACCGTAGGAATTGTTTCGGCCGTAGAATTTAATTTAATAACTTCTTCTGCGGGGACGTAATGCGTCTTAGCTTCTTATTAAATATTTGAATAATACCGCTATCTGCATAAGATAATTGCATTATTAAGTTTTATTGACAGTCTTTGTGAACGTTGTAATTTTACTTATTTTATCAAATATCGTAACTCTGCCTACTGATTTTGTTGATACAAAATAACTTTTTATTTTTCTCGGTTATCGTTACAATATTCATCTTAAATTCAATCAATTGATCAATTCTTTATTCTCAGAAGAGTAGTTATTCCACATCGCATTATTACGTTACTAACACTTACTCCAACAGCCTCACACTTCTCGATAACAATCACTCCGCAGCTCTCCTACTTCCTCCAACCAAAATCCCCCCGCAACGCTCGCAAACACACAAACACACACAGACACAGACGTTCAGCGAAAATCGCGGTTGCCTGGAAAGCAGCAGCAGCAGCAGCTCGACCAGGGAATCAAAGCGCGCAGCGACGGTGACGAAGATATACAATTCTCGCCGCGGCGCTCGCTCGGCCTTGAAAATTCCCCGGAAGCTGGCGTCGCGTGTCGGTCCGTCTCGCTTTTCGCGCTCGCGCCGCTGGGAACCCGCGTAATTGCCCCCCCCCCCCTCCTCCCGAGCTCGAGGAGGTTAATGGAAAATGCACTTTTGCGGCCGGCCGAGGAACGGGACCGAGTCGCGGTCGAGTCGCGTTGTATATAGACGAGGACGGAGGAGGTGTGAGAAGGAGCCGACGGTTTTTCGGGGGGACACGATTGAATTGCTAATTTTACGCATCGTTTTCTCCCGGAGATTTATAATAGCGCGGGGGGCGGTGACCTCGCGAGAGAGTAACTGTAGTTCGGTGAGGAGACGAATGGGTTTTTGCGAGAATTTTTATACGTCAATTGCAGTAAAAATGGAGGGGAGGGGGGAGTGATTTATGACTGCGGCTTTCGGGAGGGATGATGTAAAAATGGTCACAGTGTCGTTTCGAAATAATGAAGTGGGAGTGGTAAATAATTTAATAGGATTTTAATTGAAAATTCAAGTGTTTACGTGCGGGCGATTGATGCAGGGGTAAGGACTTCTAAAGTAGGAAGCGAATCGATTTAGGGGCTTTTCATTACATGTCAACTAATGTTCGAAGTTTAACTGCTTTCAGTTTACAGAGTAAAGTATGTCCTTCGAGAACGAAATTAAACTATATTCATTAATCTCGAATTGCAGTACGTTAACTATAATAGTTTTGTTTGATATACAAATAAAGTTACGATTCTACATCTCTGCAAAGTTAGATTTTCTTAATCGCGGAAAAGACGAAGTTACAACGTATTTTCGAAAGCATTTTGTACGTTACAAAAATGTAATATTGCTGCAGAGACATCTTCTCGATAACCGTTAAATCCGAAATATCTTCCTTCCGGCGCGTGACGATTTAAAGCTGATGCACGCGGAAAGCTGGACAATAAATTGGAAAGTCGATTCCGATTACGAACAATGCGTGTAAATATAATGGATCGCCGTATTGTTGGCGCTGGGAGGGCAATATCAAGGCCGCGCCCACCTCGTTGTCATTGAAAATATGTTTCTCAAAAGAAAATGCTTCTCACTTCTTTATCGTTGCGTCGACGAAATTTAATGCGGCATTCGGCACGTGGCTTTTCAAATTTCGACTCGGAACGGCAGATGTTGTTGAATTCGCGGTTTTATTTATTTTATGTAGTTTCTACGTGATTCGGATTCACCGATAATAAAAAAAAAAAAAATAGAGGTGGATTTTTAAATCACGCGATTATGTGAATTTGGAATTCATTAATCAACTTTCTAAATATAGTAAGAGAAAAAATAATATTGCGCCAACGTAATACCGGGTTTCAAGAAAACTTTCTTCCTCCATTAAATAGAAATTTATTTAATGCCAACCAATTTCTGCTACAAATTGTAATACAATAATAACGAAATGACATTTTTATTTAAAAATCTTGCGCGTAAAATATATACCCCCCTTTTTTTTTTTAAAGGCCCGCTCGTGACTTGCAATATCCTTTTTCAAGTGACAACTGTTCGGCTTGAATTTTTGTCTTTCAAGTTTTTTAAAGAAAAAAACATTCATATTCAAGCCGATGAATGCAGTGCTCGCGTTCGTAAACCGCATAAGTACGGCCACACATTTCAAAACCAACAAAATAGCAAGGTCTAAGTCAGGTTTAAATTACTACGGCAAATGTTACCGTCAGCAGTGACATGTCAGAGTAAATGGTACGGTAAGAGGAAAAATTCACTTTATTTACAAGTACGATCCGAGACTGGCTTGAGTAATATACTAAATGCGTTTCTCAATTGAAAAATCTTTTCAAAATTACATGGGATCGGTACTGTCATTAGAATACCGATTGCTCCCGCATAAAACTTCGAATCATCGAGTGCCGTACAACCGTAATCACCTTTCAACCTCCAAATACGAAATACACTCCGGAGACCATTTCGCTTTCAAAACTCGAGAGCGACCGACAATCCGTCCGTCCAAACTGCCCGCCGATATATATAATTCGCGAAAACAAAAAAAAAACCGCACCGCGGACTCTTATATTACAAAAGAAAGTGAACACTAGGTTGAAAACGCGCGGCTCTCGCGCTCGCCGCGGTGAACGTGCCTCGGCGTATATATGCGCAACGGTAAATCCGAAACTACACCGGTGACTGCCGCGAACTCGCCGCCGTACAACTTTTATAACTTTAACGATCTCCTTCGTCCGTACTTTAAAACCCGCCGCCGACGCGAAGTAATCCCCCTTCGCGTATTCTTTCGTTCCCCGAACGACCACCGATACCCATTCCCCGCAAGCACCTGTACCGCGAACCATCTAAAAAAAAGAGTCGCTGGGCCTACCTGCGGCGGCGCGCTCCCCCGGGTGCACCTGGTTCTGCGTCATGATGATCGTATCCGCAGCGGCGGTGGACACACGTGCACACGCGCTCTCGAGTCGTCCGCGCTTTTCGAGGCCGCGAGCGCAACTGCTCCGACACTTGGCGGCCACCTCGCGATTACGGCTCGGAGAACGAGCCGGTGGTAATTGACGCGGCTCTAGACGACGCGCGCGCGCTCGCGGTTTATTTATTATTTATAGAAAACTCGCGGGGAGCTATAGAACGCGCGATCGAGGACGGGGGGTGGGAGTTCTCTGCGGTCTTTCCGCTCGCTCTCGGGAAGTTGGGACATTTTCGGCAGACGTGTTGCTTGTTTTTTCTTTTTGTTTCGCTTTTTTTTATGCGGAGTAAGCAGCGGAGCGGAGGAGGAATTTTGTTTTAGGTGGGAGCGTTTGTTTGGAGCGAGTTAATGAGGACTTCGTTGCTTTGAATTAGGATCGGCTGATGCATCGAATTTTAAAGTGGATGAATGCACGGTCGACGGGAGAGTGTGCGAGTCGATGATAATATTTTAGAATGTGGAAAGATGGAGTCTCGAGGGGATGATAAAATATGAAGCGAGTACAGTGGTTTTTAAGGGTATTAATAATGTCATTAAACTTTTTTTTTACTTTACTATAGGATCTTTTAGTTCACTTTTGTGGCAAGATTGACAAAGTACTATGATTAATTTAGAAAAATAAGTCAGATTGTTACCTCGCGTTATTAATCCAAATACTTAAATATGCACAGATAAGAATCGAAATAATTATTAGACTCATCAGTTTGCGAATAATATGACTCACATTCCACTGCATACCAATAATTTGTCTACAATATATTTCAATTATTTTCCAAAGCTTCGGAACTAAAAAGAAAACAGATCAAAATAACGAAAAATTTGTACCGTCCACACCTGCATTTTTTTTATATTTACAATCTTAGTCGCAAAAACGAGCGGATCGCAGACAGGTGCCGCGTGCAATTAGCTATAAAATTATACCAATTTGCTTACATAATGGTCTTACAAAATCCGATTTTCATTTACATGATAAAGCTTCGCTTGAGCTTGTAAACAAATTTATTAGATAATTAAGGAAATTGTACCGTGCATTTACTCAGCATGAATATGCAATGTCTGAAAATTTCTAAGCGAAAGAGAAGCTAATTTAATCTATATTATTATAAGCTTATTACAGAGCTCATCTAAGCGATAACGCGAAAATTCTTCGATTTTCTCCATAAAAAGTAGCGCGTCTCTGCCAACGCAAGCAAATTACCGTCGTCCATTGAAAATTCCTCGGCTTCATGCAACATTTAAACCACTCGCTTCGTGCTCAGAAGACAATAAACACCTGTAATTACAGAACAATTTCAGCTCTCGATCAACTTCGAGCCGGCACTCACGAAGGGACCGAGAAAAACTCTCGGATACGGACTCGCAATCGATCGTAATTACAGCCAGCGACGTCAACCGGGGGCTTTCCACATTTTCCTCCCTTTCCTCGAGGAGGCCACTTCGACCTTGTTCCGGATTTTTCTGCGTTCCCCGCGCTCTCTGCCTCCTCCCCCCGCCCCGCGTCTCGCTCTCCTTCGCGCCGCCGCGCGTATTCACGTCCGATGCAAATTTCACCGGACCATTACTTTCTAGATTCGCCTATTTTTCCCGCTCGGGCCGCACAATGCGCGAGAGAGTTTGCGCTTTTGCTCGCGGCCTTTGTTACTGCCACCTTTGAATCCGCGCTTTACGAGCTCGACGCCGGATTCGGGAGATCCCTCGACTCGCGTAAGGAGGATGCTGCGTATACGCTTTAGCGCCGCGGCGATTGTGGAAATCTGATTTCGTTCGTACGGCGGAGAGGTGAGCTTGGAATATTAAATGGCGCTGAGCAGGTTGGTATTTTCACTTTCGCAGTGGTGATAATAGAATGATGTTTTCTTCAAAGAAAGTAGGTGTAGCTTTAAATTATTTTAAGATTTATGCCGAAAACTTAAACGTTGGATTGAGTCTTTTAAAAGGATTGTAAAATTGACTCTGTACTTTTGTAAATGACTCGTAAAACTTGAATTTCTAAAATCAACTGAGGTATCGTTAAAAGTAGCTTTTTATAGTCCTCGCTGAAGTTTCGGAGCTTAATTATTAATTTCAATGTTATTGATTCGTATAGCGCTGTGGTTCATTTAATAAAAGTTTTCAGTTTCATGTCTAATAAACCTACGCTAAGAAATAAAGTTAATCAATAAAGCTCCTTTGATACCTATAAAATATCTGAATTTTTACATCTACTACTGAACTGGTGAAGAGAAATGCGGTATTAATAAACTTTCTGTTTATCTTAAGAATAGTTGTAAGAAAGAAAAATATCCTGAACTAGTAGAGTACAAGCAATTCATTAATTAATAGTTTATATTACTATAGATGGTTTCTAACGTTTATAGATTTTTAGCTAAAATAGTTCTGAAATAAACGATTATATTTTATGCTCTACCAAGAATTTTAGAAATAAAATAGATACAGTTTCTATTTAATTTTAATATTATTTTTAGGATAAGAGCGCTTACCCACCGAAATAAAATGTTAACTAGAAAAGTCGGTTCGCTTTCAACGGGGATGTAACTTAGAATAATTATTATTTGAATAGTTTCCTAATTTTCTAGCATGAAGTACAATATTATTAAAAATAAAAGTATTATGCATTACGCATGAAAATTACAAGTATCTAGAGATTTTACGAAAATCAAGCAGCGAATTTTTTAATGTTTCCTTGCAAAACTTTAGCAGCTACTGCTACAACAGCTTACCATTACTATGTAATCACAATGCCTTTTACTAGTAAACACAAACATCTAAAATTCCCTTTCTGCCCGATTTTACGTTACACGACACTAACACAGTTCACGTTACACAGAACAGACAAGAAGTATTAAAAGCGCTACCTTAAACTAATGACTCCACCTTAATTTCCGAAGCTATACAAGAATACGTCACACCAAAAAAGCACGACCGACGAATGAAAGTCCTTAAAAAAAATTCGAGCAACAGGATCGTCGACACCCAAAATCATCTTCGCACAGACGACTAATCCCCAATGTTTACATCCTTACGCTGCCAGCAGGCTGTAAACCGTCAACACTGTGTGTGCCTCGTCTCCATTGTAATCAAATATCCAAGTCAGTCCCTTCCTTCGTCGTCGCCGCGAAATTCCGCTTTCTCGCGAAACTCGTCGCGTTCCACATTTTTTTTTTTTTTTTTCAAGACGCGGATTGATCGCGCGGGGTTGATAACGACGAGAAAGTGCTAGGAGAAAAGGCACGAGAGAGGAAAAAAACCGAGAGTCCCGCCCGGCGAAATTCGATTATCATACGCGCGACGTCGCAATTTTTGCGTCCACTTTCCTCGCGCGGCTCTCTCGGGCTCGCTTTTTTTATTTCCGCCGCGTTTGATGATCCACGGCCGAAATGGTATTTCAAGTAGACGCGGACTGCAATTACGGCCGCGCAACGAGGATCGGTGAGTGTTCGCATGTTGGTTTTCTCCTCTCCCTGGTTTTTTTCCACTCTTTTTTTTTTCTCGCCGTTTTTTGCAAGTAGGCGGATTTGCGCGCGCGCTCCGAGTGAAATTGAGCTTGACTTTATTCAGCGGCGGACTTTAATTTCAAAGACCGTTTTGTTGTGTATAGCGATATGCTTGCGGCCGAGGGTTGTAATTATAATGCGTACGCGTGGAATTTTAATGCTAAATTTGGGAATTAATTATTGCAGATAACGTTTTCGGATTAAAGTGTATTGCAGATAATATTTTATAATACCTAGGATTTAAGTAAATTATTTGATAAAAATACAGACGATAACATTGGGTCATTCAACGATAATTTCCAACGGACAATGATAAGTTTATCAACGTAAGTTTATAAGACAATGTAAGTTTATCAGCATATTTTTTTTTTTTTTTTTTGGGCATGAAAAGTCATAAAGTCATAGAGCGTGGCGCGTGCTTTAAAATCTGCGATAATCAATTTTTTACGGTTCGGCCTTCTGTAGTAAGAGTAAAAAAACATTACTGCGGGTATAAAATGCAGGAAAACAATGGCAACGTGAATAATGAGGTATTTAAAAAGTCGTGAAAATATTTAAAAAAAATAAAGCGTTTCAAGCGTTTTATAGAGTTGGTGTTTAAATGATTTACTTAAATAAATAAGAAGTAATAATTGATAAATAAATGACTTAATCACTTGATTAAACTTCGCAACCAAATAAAAAGTTTTCTCGCATAAATCGCCGGAAGATTTAACTCTCATTCAAACAATTTTTTCTATTTTCATTTAAATTGTAGATAGCGAAAAACTTAAATTTTTACAGTTTTTTATCTCAAAGTTTTTTCACTTTAAAAAGCGGAATACGCAATATTTTCTAACTTAACTGCTTGAAACTTTACAAACACTTCGCTTTTTTTTTTCAAGCAAAAAAGAGCAATTTCGCGCGAAAATTATGATCCGACGTTTTATAAATCTTTTGAGAGAAAAAAAAATGAGTTTCCCTCCCGTAAAGATTCACTTAATCAGTAAGTAGAGCATATTAAAACGCAGTAACCGCTTCGCGTTCAAAGATTTCGTGCGGTCGGGTTTTAAAAAGTTTCGAGCCGACTTTGCTAACACGATCTAAAATTCGGCAAGCTTAATTAAACATTCCTTCGTATACGTTTATTATGTTATGCTTCATAAGCTCAAAACTTCGAGTTTGAATTGTAACAGGCTACGTAAACAGCTGTAAATGTATAATACAATTCACGATCACTTATTCAACGTCGTAAAAATATTTTGAAATTTCAAAACGGCAGCTATACTTTTTAATCTCGACGCATTCCGATTATACAATATTGACAGTTGACAGAGGTCAAAATACATAATAATTGAAAACATTCCGATATCCGTCCCTCTTCCAACACTAACTTAATAAAACAATTCGAACCTGTCAATTTAGCCTACTCATTTTAATACCGTCCGTCACAAAAGACTCTCGAGTACCACAACAGACCTGCGACCGTAAACCCGTCGAAATCGCTCGAAATACCTTACAGCCCCCATTCCAGCATCAACGAAACTTCCCCCCAGAATCCCCGAGCAACCTCTTTCTCAACGTCCAGCTAGCGAGTGAAAAAGAAAGCTCCCGAAACGACTATAGCTCGCCCATTTGTTCCTCTCTCCAAGCTCTCCACTCGATCCTTACATAATTTTCGGGGGGAGAGGGGGATATATCTCACCTGCGATCAGCCTCCTCGGATCTTCCTCTTTTTATCAAGCTCGCCGCGGGACGACCGACTGTGTATATACATATATATAAAAAGAATTTCTTCTCCGGCTGTTTTTACTTTCCCTCGGGGCCGAAATAGGACTCTCGAGCGGCACTATCGCGCACGCGCGTGATCCGACAGCACAATTCGAATCGAAATCGAACACGGCGGCGGCGGCGCCGTCGGCGGCTACGTCTCTTTTTTTTCTGGTTCGATCGGAGATCAACGATCAAGAGGCCTCTCCGCTTTTTTCCTCGCTTTTCGCGGCTGCGGGCAGCAGGTTCATTGACTCGCTCGCGAGCGCGGCGGGCGTCTCGATCGGCCGCCGCATCCGATATACTATGTATCTCTTCAAATTCGAGCGTAAAATAGAGAAGCGAGGAGGCAAAGAGCGCAGGCCCGCGTATTATGTACCTTTTCGAAGCTCGTTTTTTCCACTCGCAAAAGAGCTCCTCCTCGACCGATTTCTTCGAAGCCTGCTGCTGCTGCTGCGCCCTCCAACGACGCACTCGAATCACCCGACGATTTTCTTAATGGGGCATCAGGTCACACGAAAATATATAATATATCCCTGCCTTCCTTCGCTCATCCGCACTCGGAGCCGATGTATATCCAGGCAGACGCGACCGTTAGTCCCCCGAGTCGACGACACTTCCCAGCCGACGATTCGCGCGGCACAGATTCCACTTCCTCTCTCTCTCTCTCTCTCTCTCCTGAATCGGTCGTCGCGACCTGGTGCCTGCTGCCGATACCGACTGACTGCGCGCCTCGACGTCCGACACCGAATCGCTTCTCGCGGCTACGGGCCCCGAAGCCGCCGCCGAGAGACTCTCCGGAGCGCAGTGGGGGCAGTTTAGGTGCACGCGGACGCGCGCCGCGGACCTCCTTTCACGAGCGAGGAATCAGCGGGACGGTATGTGTGTGTGTGTGAGTGAGCAGAGAGAGAGAGAGAGATGGATACGGTGCTGATGTCCGGCGCGACGAGGCTTTTCGGGGGATCGATCGGATGAAAACGAAGCGAGTGATTTGCTGTTTGGGAGTTTTTGCGAGAGGCGCGGATTGAATGGGCGTCGAGGATCGCTGCCGCGCCGCTGAAAGGATTTCTTTCGGGCGCAAAATTGCTTTTGGCCGGAAAAATATTTGTGAATTCGTACGAGGCTGCGGGAGTGCTTTGGCGGGACTGAAAAATAAGCACTATATTCAGCGAGGGCAAAACGTGTATTTTTTTTTTTTTTTTTAAGACACTGTACTATTTAACGTCGGAGTCGGGAAAAAAGAAGGCCGTCCGTTTGAATTGTAAAAGTTTATGCGCGCGGTAAAACTACTTTAAAAAAGAAAAAAGAAAAAAGAGATATTTTATTTCCGATGAAAAATATAAAATTTTTACCGAGAGCCGTTTCGTTTACGGCGAAATATAAACTTTCGCGACGAGACAGAAGTTTAATTTTGGCCTGGCGGAGAGTCGCTGAATTCAATTTGCAATCAGAGCCGCGCGGCGTTTTAAGACGAAACGACTGCGAATAAGGCGCCGTCCTTTTATCAAAAACTCCTTTGATCCTCTGAGAAACAGTGAATGCCACCTGCATACAGACGGCGCCGTTCCCGGGGATACGGACTCGCACAGCACTTATTCGCCGCTGCGGAGGAAGGCAACAACTTTAACTCGATCCCTTTGATGAAACGCACCGTTATAAAGAACTATTTGAATTCCGAAACTTTTCCCGGGAATGTAGAAAAAAAAAAAGATACAAAACTAGAACTCTTCTTACAAAGCCTCTAATCATCGCACCGGTCGATTACGATCGCGTGCCGTAAATTATTACAAAATGCAGCGCGATTGCGGGGCCGTCCTTTTTTTTTTACCGCCGTCACCTGCATTTATTGTACGTAATACAGATCGCCGCGCTCATCAGTCCGGCTTTGCCTTTCGAAATTATTGGCTTACGCCCCGTCGCAACATATAAACCCCCAAGCCGCGGTAATAACAATTCAATACAGCGCGCATATCATACATATCAATTGCGTCGTCAAACGTCGGGATACGTACCGGTACGTTTATCTACACGCTAAATGTAATCGCCGCCATAAGGGCTTCGAGCCTAATCCGCGCCGAAGCGGAATTTAATGCGGAGCTATTATGGATGCTTTCGTGCTTGCGTTTATTAATTAAATCGCGGAAAGGCTGAAAAGGGGCGGAGGAGGGCTTTCAACCCTTTGAGACGGGAGACTCCTTTGAAAAGTATATAAGCTGCTCTTTCTGAGTCGCGCGCGTGGAATGCAGCTTCATTTATTATTATTCAGGATAACAATAATATTGTATTGAAATCGCGGCTGCACTTTCGTCGCGGCCATAATTCAAGGCGTACTTTCCGAGCGCTTACGTTTAACAAGCCGTATCGCACAATACTTTGCCTGTAAAGTGCTCCTCGGGAGATTCTGGTAACGAAGAGTAAGTGCTCAAAGAAGTTCGGTCGAGAGTCCCCTTTTCGCATTTTTTGAATATGTAAAAATTGAAATTTAGTTGTAAAATCGTCGTTGTGAATGCTTTATTTTACATTTTATTTATTATTACATTTTATTGAGAAAAAAAATGATGAGAAATTAATTTGACAACTTAATTTTTGTTTAAAGCTGTTGAAATGGCTAATCCATCCAATTACAGTCGGTTGTCGCATCGTAACATGAATGTTAAATCAAGTTCAATCTATTTTTCCTCGATAAATTTAGCAATTTGAATTGCATACCGTGTTTGATTACTACTTCTTATTTCAAGCGATAGAAAAAAAGACTCAAACTTGCCAAGTATATCTCTTAAATTTAGAAACAAAATGTTTTCTTTTATGAATGCACCAGGCGTAACTATTTTATACGTCATTCACTGCAGTAAGCATGAATAATTTCATTCGATCTATAGCCGAATGCAACAACGCGACAATTTTAAATTAAAAATTAGAAAATTTGGGATTTGATTCACATCGAGTTTTTAAGGTCCGTTTGTAATAATTTTTTAACCCTCGATAATGTAAATAAAAGCACGTTCTTCAAAAATGTTTATTAAGAACGCGAACTCTAAATTTATGAAAAAATTTGTTGTACAACCAGCTGTTTTCAACAATTTTACAATAATTTTTTTAATATGTTACAGTAAATATATGAATGTAAGGTAACTTACTTAATATTAATTTTAAAATAAATAAAATACTTAAAATCAAAGGAAGATAGAAGTTTTATAACTTCTTTAAAATTTTAATTATGAATTGTTAAATTTTATTAATTACTCTTCATATCGGTAAATTACATAAAAGTCTGCAAAATCAATAAAGTACAAGCATTTAACAAAAAAAACTGTTTGTAAAACTGTGTAGATGTCACTATACCAGTGCAAAAATGATATACCGACCGTTAAAAACAATTTCAAATGACGCGATCGCAGGTAAAATGAGTACCTGCAGTTGAAGTTACCTGAAGTCGGTAAGTAATCTACCTAAGATAAGATTTTAAACGAAAGTCCAAGTTCGACCTGTTAGGCGGCTTTATGGCGTGAGTAGTTTTGATAAATTACCATCAATATCTAAAATTATAATGACACCAAAATAATTAAGAAAGCTGTAAATTTCATCAGAACTGAAATCAAAATTCCAAAAAATGCCTAACGTATACAAAAATATTTTCAAAATTTTTAAAAAAATCGAATTAAATTCTTTGTACAAAATACTCAATTTGTTTAAAAAAAAAAGTCTTCTAATCAACAAAAGATTACTTTTGAGAACCAAAATCATAATCTTCAAAAGCCCCGATCTACATTTAAACATCAAAGAAAACATTAGAACAAAATACCCTTCCCAAAACCCGGAGCGCAGCCCGCCAGTGCACCGCTGAAAATTCATTTCGCGCTCGCTTTTTTCCGGCCGACCGGCTCGCGTAACCACACGTCGACGTCGTGCTTGATTATTCATCGGCGCGATCGACGCAGAAAGTTCAGCGCGGAACAGGAAAACCAGTTAGCCTCCCGCGGCCGCGCGGAGTCGCGTTTTCAGTCTCTCTTGCGATGCTTTGCGCGGAGAGGCGCGGAGTCATATTTTTTTTATCAACGCGGTAATGACACAGTCCCGAGATCGGCGACACAAAGTATCTTTCCGTAATTGCACCGTTTTCCCATTGCCGAGAGCGAGGATTTTTCTTGCCTCGGACGGGATTTTGATGCAATTTTGCGCGCCGCGGAGGAGAAATGCTGGGGGGATAGAGAAGAATGGGAGGGAAGGGAGGGAAACGAGATATTTTATACTTCCTGCAGCAATGGAAAATATGTAATTGAACCTTCTGCAATAAAGTACATGTTATTTTATGCTTTGAGTTTTGACAGGTTTTCTTGCCAAGTAATATTTGTAGAAGAAAAACTTGCTGCGTCACAGTAGAATATATGAATTTGTCATTTTTTTAAAAACTACAATTTTAAAGTCTTTTAATAACGTCATCAAAAGCATTCAAGCGTGTGTAATTGATGGATAGTTTTCAGACTCGAATTCTCTCGTACTTTAGCTATCAATTTGTACATACGTATTGCATCCATAATTCATGACGCGTTTATGAATTTTTATTTACAAATGTATTATTGAAAAGTATTTCTTTGCTAAACCCTGAACTTGAAAATTTATTCAAAATTTTAATTGAAATCTACAACTCCCCTTTTTGAAATTCAAAATTATATTTTTCCGTACACATATAGATTCACCGTTCCCCAAACTCAATTTCCAAAACCGTCACTATTCCCGCGAAATTCCATTCACCTCCCGTCAGCTGTTCCTCTCCCACCGGTTGCGCAACCGATATCGAACGGGGCTGCGCGGCTTCTTTTTCCAAAAGCCATCAGCAGCATCTCTCGGCGAATCATCCGCGCGGCGCGCGCGGGAAAATCTTGCCTAGCGGGAAACTGGTTTACCCTCGGCTCGCGTCCTGACCTTGCCAGTGCTAAGTCGGAAACGTGTCAATGTCGCCGCGCCGAAGCGGCTGTCGATTCTTTTCAGCGAGCAAACAGAGGTGTGCGCAGATGCAGATTTTATTGCGAAGGTGTCGATGAGCGAGTTGGAGATGGAACGAGCTTTTCGTTAGTCCGAATCAGATTTTAAAATCGGCGGATTTTTGGAGGTTGGGTTGATGATATTGGATTTTGGGGTATTGAGGATCAACGGAAATCATTTACCGTCAAACAAAAACGATTGATAAAATTAAAATTTTTTTTTTTTTGTTTATTTTAACAGAAGAACTAGTTTTCATTTAATTATGTTAGGGAAAAAAATTTTACTAACTAAAACACAAATGTAACATGTTGTTGTAAACCAAACTTGAATTTCAAGTGCACATCATCAGATTGTATCGAATTGTATAAAATACCTATTATATAATGACTCACAAGTACTTAAGAATCCAGTCTGTACGTCATTGTAATTTTAGAAAAATATAATTATGCGGACTTCGTAATCTGCGATCTAGAAATAATTCATATACATTTACGTCGAATCGAGCAGTTCAACTCTATTTCAAAACAGCCAAACAACGTCTAAACTTCACATACTTTATCATCGAAAACCAGCAAAATTATCAAGCGCTAAATTTCCCCTGCCTTCGTCACCTCCCTCAATAAACCAAAATTCTCCGTACCGCCGAAAGTCGCGAAAATCCCGTCTCGCTCGCAGGTCGTTAACATCCGCCGAGTAACATCTCTCAGCGGCGAACAAAGCCCGTCGCGCGCTTCTGAAAGATCCGCCTCGGGATCCGGTTTGAAGGGGTGGCGTTCGACGCGTTTGACGTCCCGCTCGTAAGATTTGCGCTGATGCATTCTCCGTTTATTGCGCTCCGTAAAAAACCGAGAGATAAATGACCGCGGCTGGCGTCACGGGCGGTTTTCGAAGGCGAGTGGCGACGGGTTCTTCCTCGAGTTTTTCGTTCTTTGGTTTGTCGATGAAATTGTTGTTGTTGCAAATGTGACAGCGGGAAATTTGTTGTGTTGCGTTGTCGAACGCGATTTATATAATTACGTTGTAGCGAAGAATATCGGGGCGCTGTAATGAATTGTATTCGTTTTTTTAAAGCGAAAACGTGACTTGAATTTCGCGGTTTTGAAATTTCGTATACTCATTTTTTGAGTTGTACTTGCTTTTTTTTCAAAAATTAATTTTTATATTAGATCATGTGTACAGAATTCAAAAAAAAGGTTGTTAACTTTTATTATACTGAGAGAAAGGTTTAGTAAAAATTACCATACTGCCTAGTAAGGCCACTACAAACTGTCGAAACCAAAAAAATTACCATACTTTATAGGAAAATGTACCAAACAGTATAGTAAAATTTCTTACAAAGTTATGGCAATTTTTACAAGATTATTTGTAATTTTTGCGATATTTCTTCTCTCAGTGCAGTTTTGCTTGATATAGCGGCTTTATATATTCAATATTGAATGTCTGCATAAACTATGAATGCTTTCAAAAAAGACAGTGGAAATGGTAATTTAAAACAATATTTCATTGATACTTGGAAAAAGTTCTGACGTATAATTTGCGTCTCACTGCGTGCATTAAACAACTCTCTTAAATAGGCTTGAAATAGACGACCTACGTGCAGAAATTACACATTATAAATTCTCAAACTTTTATAAATTACAAACGCAAATCTTCCGATAAAACGCAAAAACCATAAGCAGCGCGCAGCATCAATCAAGCACACACGACTTCTTGCCGCGTCCAAGGAGAGACGAGCAGCGCCGAACGACAAATAAGCGATTGATCATCTTTTTTCTTTTTTTTTCAAAAGTCGTCGCGGCTGTCTCTCCAATCAAAAGAAGCGTTTCCCGCGATGACGCAACCAGCTCCTTAGAAAATAATGACCGGCCGGGGCGTCACTTTCGTGCGCTCGAATTCACGCCGTCGTCTCTCTCGGCATTATTCCACGTTCTCAAAAAAGCGCTCTCGACCTTCCTCCGCTCGTCTTTTCCCGCGGCGTTATGGTTGCTCTCTCTCTCTCTCTCTCTCTCTCTCTCGGGCGTACATAGCCTGCAGGCTCGCGTAAAAAAAAGGCAGAACGGCCTCGCGGCCGCGGAATACAAAGTGCCCGCATTTTCGCGCCGCAATTCGGCAATGCAGCCGGGATTTGCGGCGCGCGGTCTTAGGCGGAGGCGAGAGAGAGAGATATGAAGGATGACCGGGTGGAAAAGTACGAGCTCGCTATAATTTATTCATTTATACGGAGATCTTCTGGGATCTTTCTGCGTCGGACGTCATTGCACGACGTTTGCAGTGCTCTTGAAAACGGAAATCTGGATTAGCAGCGTTATTTGGCGGAGATTGTAGATTTGATTCGGTAAAATTTGAGGGGGAGGGGGTTAACGTCGGGCATACGTTTGTTTTGTGAATGGATTGTGACAACGTGGAAGAGTGAACAGTATCTTTTGATTAAATTGTGTAAGAACGTTTGTATGTCGACTGTGAGTAAGTTAATAATTGAAGTAATTTAATTAATTGTTATATTTGACAAGTAGTGGATATATAAAAACCATTGACTGAATGAAGGGAAACATAAAGATATAGTGGAAAGTATGTCATATTCAGTTTAGGTAACTTTTTTAATGCCAATGTTAACGTGCTTCAACGATGATCCATGAATATTAATTATATTTATAATAGTCACCTCGTTGATTTAGTATTTAAGTATTAATTATCTATCAGCAAAACGTTTTCATCAACTTTTTTGTCTTATAGGTCGTTCATTTTCATTGATGCCGCTGTATACATAGTAAATTATTCTAATGATTCTGATTCAGCAAAGTTTTTATCGAAGCAGGTTATTAAGTTTACAAGAAATATTAAACGTTTATGTAGTAATTAATATACTATAAAATTGAAAGAAAAAAAAATGTTTCCTTATTAACACTTACATATTATACATAAATTTATCCTTAATGCTCTTCCAAACCTAAAAAATCATTAAATATTTTAAATACTCAACCACCTTTTCATCTTGCAGTAGCTGAAACTGCAACAAAGTTTCTTCATTGTCTCTTCATTCTTACTTTTCTACCCCCTCCATCGCGCAAACGTCAATCGCACCTAAACGTACGCAACAGATACGGGATCGAAAAAGAATCGGCGATTCTTTTTTCGCGCCTCGTCGTGTGTCTCTGCTTTTGCATAAATCGCAAAAAGCAAAACACAAAGTGTTTACCAGTCGACGACGTTGTCTCGCGGTTACTTTTTAGGCCCCGTTCTTGCGCCTATTATCGCGGCTGTGCGAAAATAAGAAAGTATATTTCGCGCGAGGAGGGCATTTCAAGAACGCAATTGCGAAGGAAATAATTATTATGCACCTACCGGTAAGAGCGAAATGTTTGATACTCCGCGAGGCAATCTTGCCGAGTTACGAATTTGTGTTTTTACACGTTTTTTTTTTAACTTTGTTTCTGTCGCACTACAGTTTTTAAGAAAAGGCAGGAATTTTTATAGCATTCGCTGTAATAAAATCTGGAATGTGACATTGATTAAAAACGACCCGGAGGAATTTACATTTTTACGCGAAGTTTTAAATATCTGTCTCAAAATTCTATTACGACGGATTCATTAAAACAAAATACAAAATTTGGAAATAAAGTAAAATAATAAGTATTAATTTCAGTTTAATAAAACAATAAGTATTTATTCTGTTCCTAAACTGAATTTACACTAAAAAAACAAAAATTATTTATAAATGAATGATTTTTGAAATGCAAAACGTTTATTATACCTGTGTATCGTTCCCATCAAATAATCACAATATCTAATCGACGGTAATAATAAAAACGTTCTACGGGAATAGTAAGCAGTTTGCCTGCGGCCATTGGGACATAATTAAAGCTTGTTTATGCGCAGAATCAAACGCATAAAATAAATCTACGTCAACTCACATAGCCTCTCGATGGATTCGGTCTCTCCCCGCAACCTTTTCGCCTTGCACTGATTCCAAATGACACACTTTTCGAGAAACATCTTCAATGCAGAGCCGAGGGCGCACAATCCATTTTACGAATTTGAATTTTTCTCGCGTGAAAAATCGCGTTAGATATATATATATATATTTCGAGACGCGCGCCGAACGGAACTATTTTGTTAATTGCCAATTAAAACAATCGCACGGGACTGAATTCGGCTGGCGACGACGGGACTTCTTCCCTCCAGTTCTTCGCGAATTTTTGCAGCCGCGTCGAAAATTTTTCTTGCTTGGATCTGCAGGTACTGTTGCAGTTTTAGCGGCGCTGCAGTTTTTCAGCTTATTCGGGTCACTCGAAAAGTTTACGGTCTCGATCGAGTGTATTGCGTCAGTTGGGTTAGACGGAATTGTCGGCTTGGAGAATTTTCTGGATGGTCGGGTTACGAAGGTAATTGAATAAATAATTAGAATAGCATTTTTAGCCAGCGGTTTTGGAAAGAAACAAAATTAATTTTTGTTTGTTCGTTTATTAACAATCATATTATTAAAAATATATTGGTTATTAATATATTTCGGAAACCGAAAATGGCATTTGTAAAACTGAAATTTGGTATTTAAATCATCTTAAAGGACAGATTTATTCGAATTCCGATGTGCGATGGAATACAGTCTCTACAAAGTTACCTTACTAGCGGTTACTAGTTTATAAAACTTGTTTAATATTAAAAATACAATACATGCAAACGAACAAATTTAAGCGAAAAACTCGAATTTCATTTGTTTCTATAATACACTCGCAATCACAAGTGTTATTGAAAAATTGATGTGAGAAATTAAAATAATTACATTAATTAATATACAGGAAGATAAAATTAATAATGATTATTGATAAGTCAAATTGCGCGTCTGACTCATCAAGGCATAAATTTTGACAAACGCTAAAATGATTAATCTGTTTGTCGGAGCAAAACGCCAACTGCTTCGAATTCGCCAAGGTAAATTTCAAAGAAATGAAAGATTCCATCTCCGGTTATTCGACTCTTTTTAATGTCGTTTTAATTCAGTCGGACCATCGGGGGGAAAGAACTCGTTTCTCGAGATTTTTCAAAATTTGATAGATGCCGAGGTGATTTGCATTTTTTTGGCGTATAATGCCTCGTATTTACCTTTAATTTATCGGACGAGGAAATGTTCGGTGTGTCGCATGATTTTTTTGCCGATACGTTTTTTGTACGGATAATTTGTGAATAATGATTTTCGAGGAAAATGTGAATGTAAATCGAACATCTAATGATTCACTTTTTTGAGATTAAACTTTTATTTAATGGGAATAAAATGGATATTGAATTACGATTGCGGTTGCAATAGGTTTCACCTGTGATTATTATAATATTACAAACCTACATGTATTTTGCAATATTCTTCGACTTACGCATCTAGCCAAAAATAAAGGCAATGTTCTTTCGTACTTTCCGAGAAGTATAAAATAAAATTCCTTTATTTTATCGCAAAGCCAAAAAAATAAAAAAAATATGCCACCGTATCTAAAAAGCCCCATAAAAGATGCTAATGAGATCCGCGTCTTATTTTCAGGACCTAAAACGAGCCAAAGTGCCGCCAGCTAAAAAATGCCGGCCCTAAATTGTGGTACTACGGGATACCTCGGATATGACTTCACGGTAAATTGCGTTTATGAAACTTGTAATCTCAAAATTGCAGTAATAATGTAATTAATATTTGTGCGAACCCAACTACTTTTAAAGTAAACGATGCTTTATTAACGTGAATGGCTATAATTACGCGGTTGCTTGTTTTCAAAGTTAAGAAATATGAAGAAAGTTTTGAGAAATACCTTTTCTACTTTTGTAAGGTCATTAACTCTATTATGAAATGTGCTTTACGATGTAATCCTTTACTGCTTTAAATACTATAAAATTTTTTATTCCTCGATAAAATTAATTATAAACATTTTATTGTTTTATTCAATTAACATTTTATTTAAAATAACATTTTTGTCATAAGTTATACGTTGAATTCGTCGACAAACGTTCCACAGTTTTGTCTTCATTTTTTGACCCAAAACATTTAACAATTAAGAAATCCATCCAACCGCTGCGAGCCAATATCGTCCTTAAAACCTCCTCCTGCAAAACAAATCCAAAAATAAATCCAACCGACTTTTCTAATCTCCCCGCCGAAACGCATATAATCCGATACAAAAACCGAGAGCTCCTCCGTTTCCTAACCAATCCACCGGTCGTCTTTGTCTTCGCTCGTACCTTACGTCCGGCGCGTGAAAGTGATTCGTAAAGCGCGAAGGTTATGCCGCAAGAGCGGCGGCAACCCACGCACATCCGATAAATCCGCAAGACTCCTATGCGCTCGTCCAATTTCCACAGCGGCTGGAAAACTCCGTAAAACACATCGGTCGGTTTCGCAAATTCGCGCGGCTAACGTAAAAAATGCCGATTCACGTATCTCCGAGTTCCGCGTGAGAAAGATTTCGAAAGGTCGGATTCTGAAATACAGCCGCGCGCTCGTCGGAATGATTAGGCGATATATATATACGCACACACATACTCTCGAAGCCGCGGTGGTGAGAGTGTACAGGCGAGCGGAGTGCGTCGGTTCGATATCCGAGGTGATTCAGAGATCTTGTTGGTCAATGCGAGATTCGCAATAGCCGATTCGGGACAAAAAAATTAGTCCGAGAGCTTAATGTTTACGTAACGAGGGGGGATTTACATAAATGCACCGTCTGTCGTCTGGGGAAGAGTTTTTTGGTCGAGGAAAAATGAGCCGCCGGTCGAATTGATTTTCAGTTTGTTGCACTGATTTATATCAAACGTTACGGCAGGGAGAATGTAATAAGGTTGCGGTCTCGAGCGTGGTGGGGGAATTCGCGTTAAATTCATGCTTTTTTTCTTTAGGTGTCTCGCAATAATTAAAATATGTTTCGCGCAGCTTGCAAAATTGTGAGTAATTATAAGAAAGTTAAAGGATATCGTAACAAAATGTGCCTGCATTCATTTTTATCCTGTACTCGCTTCTCTAATCACCCTCACACATTTCCTCTCGCATTCGATCGAATCGAAAATAAAAAACTGCCTCCTCTTCCGGGCGAGCGGTGAGGCCGAGGAATTATCTCGCGCTCCGTCCGATCGTTAAAGTCTCCGCGTAGGAAAAGTACGCGGCAGCCCGGTTTCCGTCGAATCCTCGCCAGCTGGACACGCATCGAAACCGGTCCCACCCGAAAACAAAAAAAAAAAACAATGCCTTCCTGCAGCGGTCCCTTCTAGAACCTTCGTCCGCGTGGGCAAGGACGAGAGACCGGAGAAAAATGCGAGCCGAATTCTTCGTTTGAAGAAATAATTGGCAAAGGACGACCGAACGTTTAGTTGGCGTCGAAAATTTAAATGGCGATTTTTAGAAATTGGAGATTACTGCGGTTTTGACGATGATCTTTATGCAGATGTAAATGTATATACTTAAAAAGGATGTGGTCAAAAGAATAGTCAGCATAAATTCGGCAAATTTTTATTTCTCGCTAAATAATTCAGGTATTTTCTCTTCTATTTCTTCATTGGCATTGTAATTATTTAAAATATGCTACCACGAGGCTAAAAGGAAATTTAATACAATAAATCAACAAGGTACTTAATGTCAATTATAGTATAATTAAAAAATGAGTCAAATATAAATAAAGTTGAAGATACCAGGTTTTCACAGAGAAATATAAATTTACGTAGGTATATATAGTGACAATCTTTTCCTGCCATTTTTATAATAAAAATTAGTTTTCTACATTTTTCATTTAAACTTATCTTAATCTTTAAGTTTTCATAATTGACTCGTTAAGCGAGGAAACCTCGTTTCAGAATTTCTTTGGCTTACATAATTGCCGCTCTCTGTCTAAGCACCTTATCTCTTTATTACTAAACACACGATAGAAGCATCGCAAACTTGTTTCTACTATAATACAAAGATGTCAGGGAGACTTCGCCATTACAATCAGCAAAAATTCTAAGACGTAATCTTGCATAATATCGAATACCAAATTGCATAATCCAATTTCTTCGCTTTTAAATCTCTCTCCACTTATAATAAATTAATATCCAAACCAAAATACAATACTCGATCAATCCGAAATCCCTCGAAATCGACCGAACGTCCATCGCCCGCAAAGCGGACCGCGTCGCCGATCGCGCCGCGCGCAGCATCCACGACGAACCTATCTTGAATCTTGCCTGCAGGCTCTTGGCGTGCGTCACTCATCTCTTTCGCCCGATCGGGGGATTCCCCTACCCGCTGCACGCAATGCAGACTGCACTCCGGGCTTTTTCATCCTTCAGGAATGTCGATTTTTGCGGCGAGTCGGGGTGGGTTAAGTGGAACGGATAGTTATTGCGAGAGGTTTTTTTGATGTTCCGCGCGGAGAGGCGAGTTGTATTGAAATGATCGCAGAGTGAAAAAGCGGTTTACAATGAACTGATTTGGTCCGTCAGCTGACGGAGAAACTGGTTCAATGACTTATTTAAGGTGAGAGAAGTAAAAGGAATATTTTAATTTAATAGCCTTTTTAACTTTTTGTTTTTTTAAATTAGAAATGACCACGTTTACCGTCACTTCACCTATTTGTCAAAATCAATTATCAAACACAACAACATATTTCTCTCCCAACAAAAGAGCTACCTGTTCCATCTATTCAACTTTCAAGAAGAGCTGCACATCCGCGAATAAAAATCAATAGCCACATGAGGCGCGAGGCGAGAGTGCGGTTTTTACACGGTGTGTGTAAGCTTTGTCACCTTTTTTTTATTTTTTCGCGGCACGCGCGAGTTGTTTACGCATTTTATTAATAAGCCAGGCGAGGGTAGAGGCACCGAGGCATATCCTTGACTGCCGCCGGTCCTAAGCACGCCGGCAAGGATATATAATCCGACGCGC
Organism: Ormyrus labotus; assembly: GCA_035582975.1. NCBI lineage: Eukaryota > Metazoa > Arthropoda > Insecta > Hymenoptera > Ormyridae > Ormyrus > Ormyrus labotus. Next base: position 31,061 of record JAWWEO010023670.1, on the reverse strand, counting down.
GAGTTCGTCATCGGCTCGAGTCGAGGAACGAGTTTTTCACTGTTTTCGTCAGAGTCCGGGTTTTTCTCGAGTATACAGAATTTTTATATTAAAACGGCCGAGTCTAATTTTGAGCTTCGGGTTCTTTCGCGAAAATTGCAATTTTTAAATGCGTTTTTAATACAGTTCGCGCTGCTTTTGTATATTTAAACGAAAGAACGGCTCGTAAATAAATTGATTCTCAGAAAGTTTCTCAAAACCTCCTATCAGCGCTTACAAACGCACAGCCGCGTTCCAATAAAAAAGTATCGACCTCCGCCAAACGACCGAGCCCATTAAGCTCGGCGGCGGCCGGCCGCAGGAGCTTCGGGGAAATTTTCCACTTGCGCGGGATAGCGCACCTTTTCGGTGAAGAAAAAAAAAAAAAACGAAGACCGCGAGGAGCCTTGACGGAGGTTGGCAGGTCTCGAACTTCCAGTGGAATTTTACGCGGGCGTCCAGTACCCGCGCCGATATGCTTTCTTCAAATCTGTCCGAACGAGAGTATACGATTGTGCGTGAATTTATGAATAATATTCTTGGGCTCTTTGATCCGGTGGTTTGAGAGCTCGGGCTCGGGAATGTTTGAGAGATTGTTAATTTTATTTTTATATGCGCGCTCGGAAATTGTTGTTTTCGAGCGTTGCGTAACGTTATTCTGATGAAGTTTATTTGCGTTTTGAATTATTAAATATTAGATGGAGCGGTTAAAAAGTATTGAGTGGATACAAAGAGTTTGGAAAAAGCGATTATTTGGTTTCGATGCGTTTACGTAAATTGGTCGTTTGCAACGCGTATATTGTAAACATGTATTTGGCTTTAATATGGTTATATTGAGTAAAAACTTCATTAGCATCGAATTAAAAATTGTAATTTTACATCCTCCAAGAAAGAAACCTCGATATTTGGACTTTGAGCTGGCAGGCTCTGTAAAGTGTTTTTTGATTACAAAATTTGGCTACAATTTCATAAGGAAAAACGTGTAGAAATCTATATAAGATAATACATAAAACAAGACAAAAAAAATTCCATTTCTCATTCGATCCCGCCGAGTCTGAGACCGAAAATAAAACATTCCGTTACGCCGAAATTGAGCTTTGCAAAAAGATCGCTTCTCCTACGACGTATTCCATAACACTTGCTCCTCCGTATTTTATCGAATCTATCGGCGAACCCCACCTTCAACCGCTCAATTTCAGCCGCAAAATACCATCATCCTTATCCCCTCGCCTTTGGACTTTCACTCGTCGACCTCAGCACACTGCTCGCCCATCCCTCCGAATGCAGAAACGGCACCTGCCTTTTTCCCGCTCCTCTCCGCGCGTTCTTTTCTCTTAACCAGCAGCAGCCAGCCTCCCTCCCTCCCCCTCCCCGTTCGTCATCCCGTTTCGTCCACTCCGCGGATAATCGTTGCGGTCTCCGGTGCCGCGGCGGCCAGTTCTCGGTGGGTTCGCGCGCGAGCCACACGCCAGGAAATCGGCCGCTCACCTGTTATGTGCACGCGCTCGGACGGCGCTTGAACAACACCGCAGTCAGATCCCCGGACTCGAAGACCGTGCGACCAAGCCGCGCTGCGCACACACCACCACCTGCTCCTTTCGTCCGATTCGATCTGTTGTGAACGAGGTTGGTGAGGATTCTCCGTGCGGGGATGTGTGATTAAGTGGAATACACGGGGTGGAGATCGGGGAGGAGTGATATGTGACAGTTCTCGGGTGTGAGAGATCGATGCTTTCGAGGGGAGGGGGCTTTTCGTTGGTTTTGGACGGTGGTTTTTATTGGGTCGGGGGTGTGATTGAAGTGACTTGGTTTTCATGGAAAGAAAGTGTATACAAAACGTCCCTGGATGCGATCGCCTTTTTGGCCGAATCCGTTAAAGATGGTGGTTAATTTTTGACGTGAATGTACCGAATGGATCGTTGATATATTTCTAAGGATCTTTGAAATTTCAGGGCATCTTATTAAAATTGATTAAAATTTCGATTTAAAAAAATTATCATAAATTGTAGAAGCTGCAGAAGCGTCAGTAACTATATAACTTAAACTACCAGCTTCGCGAGAGGATCGGTTTCGTTAACGATAATAAAATGACGTCTAACATGACAAGTAAAAACCAAATTTTCTGTTTCTTCGAATTCGCTGTTGGAAACTGCACGTGTATAAAAAGAAAATTTGTTTATTTAAATTTTTTGCACTATAAATCGGACGAATAATAATGAAGCATACAGTGTAACAATTTGCAATACTTGTTTTAGTAGAATTAAAAATTTTAAGTATAATAATATTGGAAATTTTTAGTACTTTTTCATAACTTCGATAAGATGTATTATCAAAATAACGATTTTCCAAAACTATGCAGAAACTTTGACCTTTCTTTTAAAAATTACGAAACTGGCCGTCCTTTACGATTGAAGTCACGAACAAATACAGCACTAGAAATTCACTGTAAATGTAGAGAATATTATAATTAGACTTGAAATCAACAAGTTTTTTTCCCTCTCCTCATTGCAATCAGCATAAAAACATAACATCTTGACGAAGCAGCCACTTGCCATTGGATTTATCAGCTCCTAATGGCCGTAGTAAAAATCCATTTTGCGCGCTTGCGGACAAAGAAAAACTTTTCAGCGGCATCGACGACGCACCGAACGGAATTTGCTTTTCTCTGACTAAGACTCCACATGCAATTAGTGGAAAAAACGGCGAGTCCGCTCGGAACGGTCGATTTTGAATTTTAAATTGCAATTAAGGTTAGCGCTTTCAGGAAATGCGTGACCCAAGGATTTTCCCGGCTTATTTGGACTCGTTGAAAATTGCATATATATCGTTTCTTTTTGTTTATTGTGCCGAGTCGCGCTTATTGCATATTAAGTTCGAAGAAATAACTAAACTAGGAAAATACGAGCTGAGGTTCGAGCAAAAAAAAAAAATATGAAAGAATCGTGTGTTTATGCGTTCAATTAGAGATTTTTTGCGAAACTTTCTTGCGCAGCTAAATTTCGATTAACATCGAAGCGGCTTTTAAACTGTCCAATATTTTTCAATCGGTTGCGTTTAGCTTTTATTAAAATACTACGTTCTTGAATCATTACGATACCTCGATGCTTTGCATGCGATCAGTTTAATCACTCTAATATCAAAGCGTTCTTACAAAAAAAAGTATCGCAACCCGACGCCATAAACGACAATTTAAATACGATTAGAACGCTTCATCTGAAAATACCGACAAAAGCATCTTAAAATCACGAATCCTCGTTACCGCGAACGGACAACCGCCAGCGTAATGTATGCAGCCGTCGCCTCGACCGAGAGACCGAAAAACAAAAGTCGCCCGGTTCCAAAGTGCAAAATCGGCAGTGCTAATCGTCGAACAATATTTCTCGCCCCGGGGAATTCGCGTTGCGTCAGCTGAGAGCCGCCTTTTTCAAAAGCGGAGGCAGTAGTAGTCTTACAAAAAAAAAAAAAAAGCCGCGCGCCTTGAGAAATATCGGCGCGTGCCGGTCGCGCGAATATCGAGGTCGATTTTTGTATATTATCCCGCTGAATTTCGGACGGTTCCCCCCGGCTCGATTGGCTCATCTCGGTTTATGCAGATTTATGCGCGATTTCTGTGCCTCCGCAGGAGGAGACGCCGATCGACGCCGGTCGCGGACGATTTTTACGCTCTGTCATCGCGTTCGTGACGGGGAAAAATCGATGATGGCCGCGGCGATCGGAATTGTACTTTGTTTTTCTCCTGACGTCAGGAGAGGAGCGTGTTTTTGTGCGGCTATGAAAATTGAGCGGTAACGATGTTTGGCTTTGTTGCTCCGAGCGTATTGCGCTCGTAAGATATGGGAAGTAATGAGGAATCGAGTCGTGTAATTTGGGGGGGAAACGCGTTATTGGAAGATTGTCGAGGACCTCTGGGGGAATTACGAAAAACTTGTCATTACTCCGATCGTCTATAAATAGAGGCTTTAAAGGCCTCTGAGTTACGGTTAGCCTTCTAATTTTCCTAATTGACAAGTGCTGGCATTGTGCAACTAATCATTTCATATTTAATACTCATGCTACCATTTAGTCCTTCTTATCGGACTGTCTTAATGTTTCATTCCGGTTTATTGTAATCGTAATCGTATAAATGAGAATATTAACAGACTATTGTTTTAAAATCGCAATATTTTCATGGCACAATTTGAATTCTTTTGAAAGTATTTCGTTTCGTTTCGTAAAAGTTGCCATTAGAATGCAAATTTAAGAACGTCGTATGGAGTATCGTTTAAAAAAAAATTAGCCAACGTTTCTTTCTTCATTTAGGTACAGCGCTGTAATTGATCTACGAACGGCACTTAACCGTCGTACCTCCAGAGATCACTTTTTTTCACCAAGAAAATCTAAAAAATAATCATACAGTTTGCGATCGGCTCTCGTTCCATAAACAGTTTACGAGTAATAAACCGTTCGTACAAAATATCAACCAAGAGACACGTCGAGAACAATATATTTATTTACGACACAACTACTCAAAGCTCGCCTCGTCGTTTGCCTAAAAAAAAAGAGTCAAACAACGAGCGATATAATAAACAAATTATCTAATCGGAATTCCGGAGCGACTCGGCAGGCAGGCCTGCACACGTGCTCGATTATTGGCTCGTTACGCGCAACAGGCAGAGAGAAAGAATCCCGCCGGACCGACCGCTTTTCGCGTTACATAAATATTTAGAAAGAGGCTGCGGGAGATTCGGTAATACTTATAGTCCCGGCTTATTTTCGATTATGAGGCGAATCGCTCGACGCCGAATCGACTCGGTTGGGCAATGCGCTGGGTCGGGTTTCGATTTTCGTTTTCGAGGAAGTCGGAAGGATTTTTCTGGCGTGAGTTTTGAAATTATATTTTATTGTTATATCATATCGCGTCTGGGAATAACTGCTTTTCTACAAGTTTTTTTTCAATATATAATAAGCTGTAATTGCGTTTAATTAATTTAAGGTAAAAATTTATGTACGTGAGGTAATAATAGTCGCTTCGTAAATTAGAAAATATCATTGTAACACAAACTGCCGTTACGTAAGGGGGTTATTTTTGTAACTTTGGCGATATTTTGATCGATAAGTAATGAGCCAATGGAAAACAAGTGAATGGAGTAAACTGGTTATTGCAAGAGCCTCGGAATATATACTCCTTTTATGCTTTTATAGGCTTATTCACTCCTTAAAGGTAGTTTAAAGTAACGCGATTTCTTACAAAACTTAAAGTTTAATTTTTGTTTAAAAATAATCTTACAGCACCACTTCACAATATTACATCGAACAAATAAAATTTACAATTTTTTCATTCTTCAATCTCGAAAGCCGTAAAACACAAATTAGTTTTAAATTGTTTGCATTAAACAGGAGCAATAAACGACGTAATAGCTCAATCGTTCAACAGAAATTAAAGACTCAATTATCAAACGAATCATAACTGCGCCTCCTCATTCCGAGGACCAGAATAAACCTTCTTCAACTCCCTCCATCAAACCGTCAACGGCCACCTTCCGCAAATCCACAGAAATCTCTCTCTTTCTCTCTTCTCCCGATCGGCGTAATTCACGCGAGCAGCTCGCGCGCGATTATCCGACGTAAAAACCGGCTCTCCCTCCGGGTGAGAGCTGCCCGTAGAGTCCCGTATGTTTCATCTCTCCCGGGGTCTTGCGTCACTTGAGAAAAACACACGCGCACTTACACACAGACGCAGTGCACGAAATCCGGTAAGGAGCATTACCTCACCGAGCCTTTCCCGTACCTTAATGGGTCCTGGCTTTTGTTACGAATGTCTGCACCGATTTTTCCGACTTTCGATATAGAAACTTTGGGCTCGCGGAGATGGAGAGTGGAATTCGGCGCGGTGGGATGTTTTCTCGCGAGTCACGGGTTTATATAGGTTGATTTGCTATTGCGATTCGAGAGTGGAGAAAGATGTTGAGATTTTCGATGCGGTTATAAATTGCCTTTTTTTTTTCTCCGACAGAGTCGGTATGTTAATGGAGATGTTACGAAAACACTTAATTATGGAATCGTAAACAAAACAATAACCTTTTATCTATATTAGCATCTTTCTAATAAGCCTAAAGATTGAGATTTTCCTCAAACTATAATGTTTCTTTACCATATTTTTCAAAGAGTCAATATAACATCGATCGACGAATCCGATGACAAATCAATTTTTTTCTTTTTTCATCGACTGTTTACTCTCGCGGGGACAAGCGCATTTTCCTCTTCGAGCAAAAAAAAAAAAAAACAAAACGGAATTATTTTTAACTCGAGATGACACTCGAGGCAGTGCAAACAGGAAGAGAGAAAAAAGGCACATCTCGCCGCCACTTCTTGCCCCCGAGTCGTTTTTACTTTCGAATATTTTATCACTGTCGAATATCCAACGTATCCGTTGCGCAACGCTCCGCTCCGCAGGTGAATGTGCGTTATATACGCGCATTTTCGGAACGAGACTCGCGCGCACTTTGTAAGCTTGTCCTGCGCGCGATTCTGCATCGTATACACGCAGCTAATAATCCCTCCCGACGTGTAATAAGCGCGAAGTAACGAAGTTAGCGTGCGATTATAATTTAGCCGGCCTGCCGCGCCGTCTGTTTGCTTATGACGGTGATTATAATTTCTACCGGTAATTACATATATCCCCCCGGGAAAAAAAAAGTGTCTTCCCCGCTCGTCCGGTTTATTATCCAGTTATTAACCGTAAATTCGATGTTATTAGAACGTCGCGCTAATGCACCTCTAATGAAATGAAGAGGGAACGTAGCAGTTAATTTTTAGCGCGCCGCGTTTGCATATATACGCTTAATTGCAGGCCGTTCAAATCGACGAGAGGCCTTTTTGCAAAGGATTATTTGCCGGTTCGCGCCGCCGTGCAAGGATCAATGTTCTTGTGATAAAAATGGCGCGAAGATCGAGGAGGAAGGTCGCTCTCGGATCGTTCGCGGGAGAAGCGCGCTGGAAATGAAGTTCATTATCGCGTGAGAGACTTCGCGCCGAGTTCAGTGAGGTGCGTTTGGAGTCCGGGCTTGGAATAGAAATGTAATTGAACAATAATGTGGATGGTCGAGCGAGATAAGGATAATTGCGCACATTTGACATTCTCTTTGTGACTTTGTAGGTTCGTAGAATTCTCAATTTCTTGCATAGGAATATTAAAATTCAATACAATTTTGTAAAAGCGCCACGATTCTATTTATAATTTGCGATTAAACTGTGAGTATATTGACAATAGTAGTAAAAGTACTTTTAAAAGTAATAGTCATTTCTTTGGGAAGTTTAATATAATGTATCAGATAACCGATTGCATCACCGATCGGTTATGTTCGCGTCAGCATTCCGCGCTTTACAGTCCCGCCACATAACCATTCTATCCCTTTACTTACCAATTACAAACGATTCCCCGCATTAAAATCGCGTCTTACTTACAAGACACCATTACCAAACCTTACGCAATTCCCTCGGCTCTACTTCCCCAATTAATAAACGCAATGCGCCGAGAGAGGCTCTCTCGCCTAAAAATCCCCGACGCAAAGCAAAAGCCAAAGGATGCATTACGTGCCATCCTCGCGGTTCGGCGCCGCGGCCGGCCTCAACCGCGCTTTGCAGGCGCGCGGAACGGCGCGCGCGTTCTCCCTTTCGATTGCGGCACCGTTAATGAGCGAGAGTTACACTTGTGATGGATTATGACTCCTCTATGCAATTGCGCCGCGCACACCTCGCGACTCGTTTCCTCTCTTGGGCAACGCTGGTCGCGCTGACGCCGGATGTGCCTCGCGGCAAGGACGGACTTTCGGCGGGGAGAGGTTGTTTTTTTGTTTTTTTCGGGGCGGCTGATCGCCTTTGCCGGGGGAGTTTAGGATTGTGCGCACTGATGAGGCTAATGGGTGAGTGATGAGCCGCTGTTGTGACTGTGGCTTGGCGACGAATGGGGATTGATGTTGTTGGGCGTTTTAAGGTTTTGGATTAGTGTGAATGGATAAGCAATGGTGATTAATTTTCTTTTAGAAATCAGCTGGAAATGAGTAGAGAAAACTTCAAAACTTGTACCGCAATCACGTTCGTGCCTTTGTCTGTAGGTAATCTAAAGGTGAACCAGTTACTGATTATATACCATTACGTCTGGTATCGAGAAGTAATAAAAATCAAAAACCGAAATAAAACTTCTGTTCAAGAACTAAAAAAAAAAACACCCGTTAAATCTCGAACTTAAAATTCTCGCCAAAAAGCATTCATCAACTCAACTAAAATCTCTCTCCTTCCCCGCAGACATGGAGCCGGCGGCGAGCGAGACGGCGACACCCCCGGCGGTGCTCCCGACGGCGGCGGCGACGCCTGTCCCGGCGCCCCCCACCGCCTCCCTGGAGCTGAAGACGCGCCGAGCCCAGTTCCAGACGCAGGCCTCCACCGTCGCCACGCGACGCAGGCAGGCCGTCTGCGTGCGCAGGGCCTGCAAGAAGTACGGGCCCAAGAGCAACCCCAACGTCATTCTGGACGGACTGAATATGACCGTGCCCAAGGGAACTATGTGAGTATAGTCGGTTGGAGGGGGCGGACGGGGTACTTTGTGCAGCTTCGGTAGGGAAAGGTGGATTGATGATGAGAATAATAAATTGTTGTTGGTTGAAATTTTCAAAAAATGATTCCAGTGGCGAAAATTGAGATCGTTGACCGACGTAAAGGAATGATATGATTATTATAAAAACGTATTACAAATATCTGGTAGTTATTTTGTAGTTGATAGTGAAATGTCGCGGTAAATAAGGAAATTAAAATTCTTACATTGAATTTTTTATATTTTGATAATTGTGCACTTGCACTTCCAAGCGTGAAATGTATTCAATATTTTACGGATTCTATCGTTCAATTTTTAATAATTATTTTATGACCGGCATTAATGAGGAAGATCAAGATTCATACTCTCCAATTTTATAAACAAACGGAAACTTATTTTGAGATATTGCAACGCAAAAAGTCACGTACCTTCCATTGTTTATTCAGTTTGAATAATCAAAATTATTAAAATATTTCAGATTGTATACATGAATAATTTTTAAGAAAGAAGTAAAAAAGAAATTAGGGACAGAAGACATATATATATTTCAACGTTTCAGTATACGGTTACATAATAGAAGAAATAAAGTTACATAAATATAATTGAAATTGATCTCCACTAGATGATGTTCGTCCTTGAAAGTGAAAGACTCCTAACGATCAAAATATTTCGAACATACGGTCTCATATGGAAATTCCCGTTACATAAGATTACATATTACATTATTACTCGTTATTTTTACTTGTCGCCAGTATTTTGTACCTTACTATATTTGTAATCTTATTAAACGCGATCTCAACGAGTACCGAAAAAAACTTATTAAATAATTATGAAACTAAAAAAAAGAAACGTCAACAATTCAACGAAACAATTAATACTCCGCGCAAAACTATATGAAAATCCCGATATCGCTTGCTCGCGTCAACGTCGCGTCTCTGAAAAACTCGCCGACAAGAAAACCCCGGCAAAAAGCGGGCAGCAACCGCGTCGAAAAAAAAAAAAAAAAAAACGAACGATCGCCGCGCAAAAAAATCGGCGGCAATGCAATCTGTTTATCATAAAGTCACGGTAAAAGCCGAGGCGCACACCAGGAAGGAGAAGAAAACCGGCGCACGTACTTCTCGCCTCGTCCGCGTGATTCGGATGATTGATGGAGAAAAAGCGCCGAGGTCGCTCGAGAGATGAGCACCGTAACGAGCTGCTTTACGGGTAATTTGATAAATCGTCGCGGGAGAGTTTTGAGTTTGAGCGAAGTCGACGGCGAGGGATCGCTTGGATTTTGGGTGTCTTATCGAATTTTAACGCAAACGATTTCCTTGTTTTGGAAAAGAATTTTGAGTCCGAATGCGTATCACCGACGAGTACGCCGGGTTTATAAATCTTTCCGTGTGCATACGTGTTTACTATTATTGAGAGCAGCACGCGGGAAATGATAAACAAATGGGTTGAATAAAGCAGGAACGCGTAGTAAATAACTCGAGTTTTAAAGAAAGCATTTTATAATTGTACTTTTTTGCATATTATATATTCATAGTAGTATATAGTCTTAGGCTCTTTAGTGATTTGAACTTTTTCCAAGTTTTCGTCAAGTTTTGGTTTACAGGTATAAGTTATGCAAGATATTATTTCTTTCAACTTGTACTCGTGAATTAATAGATTAACTTAGCAATCTTAACGTAATTATTGTTATTATCTTAATAACGCCAATCGTGTACTACATACAGACATTGATTAATAGAATGTAAATACAAGAGGAAGCATTGAATTTCATTAGAGGAATGGTTAAAACAATTAACTTGCGCAGACCTAAATAATTGTTGCAATAAAGAATCGTAAGAAAAAAAATAATTTACTTATGCAATAAACGAGATTAACCTTATTAGCAGCAAATTGTGATTGGAATCGGTAAAAATATTTCCTGGTGCAGTAAAAGTACGTTTATAGGCGTTTATTTTGATAGAAGTTCATAAAAACCGCAGACGTTAATTTCCAACAATGTTTTTGAATGCTCCTTCGAAAAGCTCATCTGGATTCAACGACCATAATTACGTTATCTCATTAGGGAGCAAAAAGTTCTTACGTGTAGCAGACAATCTTTGATTTATAACTATTACAATTATTACATCTAGTCAATAGTTTTGTAATAAATTTTTAGGTCTAAAAATGACAGAAACTCGAGTAGTTATTAAAGCTCTAAGATTGGCATCAATTCCAATAATTTATCGTACAAACGCAGTCAATTACCTAACAACTTTTATGGGATATTACTCAGAGTAGCCCGCATTGCTTGCGACTAATGATAAAATACTGGTGGTAGATAAATTTTCGCAGCAATAAATGTCGGTTAATCGGGTAACTGTTAAAATAGTTTTGCTTACGTTCTTTATAATATTAATAGTTATAATCATTTAAAGCAATTTTATTCCTTTGACATGGACAGAATAATTTGCACAGATTAGAACTTAAATTATTAATAACGTAAAATCTCTACTCACACGTCTATTCTTTCATCTTCCAGTTACGGCCTGTTGGGCGCCAGCGGTTGCGGCAAGACGACCCTTCTCTCCTGCATAGTCGGTCGTCGACGACTCAACTCTGGCGAAATATGGGTACTGGGTGGTAGACCGGGCTCGAAAGGTTCCGGTGTACCTGGACCCAGAGTCGGTTACATGCCTCAGGAGATCGCCCTTTACGGTGAGTTCTCCATTCGGGAGACCTTCATCTTCTTCGGCTGGTGCGCGGGAATGACCACCGAGCAGGTCGATGATAAGCTTGAATTCTTACTGAAGGTAAAGCATTGCTTGATGAAAGGTTGTATCAGAGTTCAAATTTAACGATGATGGATTTATTTCAGTTCCTGGAATTGCCATCGGAAAATCGTTTCGTGAAAAACCTATCTGGAGGCCAGCAGCGTCGCGTGTCCTTAGCGGCATCCTTACTAGCTGACCCAGAACTTCTGATCCTGGACGAACCGACGGTCGGTGTCGATCCTGTGCTTCGTCAGAACATCTGGGACCATTTGGTGCATATCACGAAGAATGGAAAGGTCACGATCATCATTACCACTCACTATATCGAGGAGACGCGACAGGCTGGAATCATTGGACTGATGAGGAGCGGACGATTCCTGGCCGAGGAGTCGCCGACGAGGCTGATGGAGATGCACAGACTGGGCACCCTCGAGGAGGTCTTTCTCAAACTCAGTCGGAGACAGAATATGGGACTTAGGAGAAGGAGCAGTATACTTAGCAGTGTCATTGGCGTTCCCCATGAGCCTGTCAGTGTTTAGAGAAACTGGAAAAACAATCAAAGTTGAGCATTGTTCTAGTATCAAATGCAGTTTTAACTATATATAAGAATTTGATTTCAGGATGCGGATGAGGAAATGAGTGGAGAATTCGGTGACAATGTGAGCATATCTAGTCGAAGAAGAAGCATAGCTGTAACATCTGAAGATGACGTAAGTTACAGAAGTGCTTCACAATACTATATACTCATGCAAGGCAATAGGCAAATCAATTCGATTTACAAACATTAACCGTTGTTACTTTCACTTATTCAGGCTCTCGATCTACCTCCGGAAGAAGAAGGAAAGTTCAAATTTCCGATGCTAAATCCTACACACATGAAAGCTTTAATTTGGAAGAATTTCCTTTGGATGTGGAGAAATGTCGGGTAATACATTTAAATATATTTTATAAAATAATGAAAATTATACAATTAATTATATAAACATTAAAAACTCCATAAATCTTTTTCAGCATGATGTTATTTATAGTCGGTTTACCGGTAATCCAAATAATCCTCTTCTGCCTGTCGATCGGTAAAGACCCGACGGGTCTGCGTCTGGCGATTGTGAACAACGAGCTGAACTCGAGCGCTCAGCCCTGCATACCAACGATGGGCTGCGACCTGTCGTTGCTCAGCTGTCGATACCTTGAGCATCTGGAAAAGCGGAAAGTCGTCTATTTGCCGTACGACACGGACGAGGAGGCGAGGCACGCGGTGACCAAGGGCTGGGCTTGGGGGGCCCTTAGCTTCCCTGGGAACTACTCGGCTTCGCTGATGGAGAGGATCGACGCCGGCAAGGATGCTGATGAGTATAGTGTTATCTTCGCCGATATAGACGTCGTTATGGACATGTCGAGTGAGTGGTCTTGACTTCTCTGTTTTAATGCAGCGTAAACATGTTGCTTGGGTTATTGGGTCATTTTTGTGTACTAAATACACTTTTTTTTGCAGATCAGCAAATCAGTCAGCTACTTCAACGGGATATGTATTACTCCTTCCAAGAATTCTCGAAGGACATAACAAAATCGTGTAACTACAGTGACAAGTTGGCTGACATTCCAGTATCGGTAAGTACAGACTCGGATCTTCTGACTAATAAGCATATAACATTAAGTTATTTTAATTAAAACATTCTACTTTGTAGTTCCGAACACCTATTTATGGACCACTGGAGCCCAATTTTACCGATTTCGCCGCTCCTGGTGTTATTTTAACGTTAGTTTCAATTCAATTTTTCTATTATAAAACTATTTAAAAAATTCGCCAAAATTTATACCAAATAATCTATTGTTTACAGAATTATTTTCTTCCTGTCGGTCGCGTTAACTTCTGGTGCCATGTTGTTGGAAAGGAACGAGGGATTATTCGAGAGAAGTTTAGTTATCGGTAAGTAATAAATCTTTAAAAATATAACAACAAATTCGACGACAACATTTGATTCTCTTCATAATTAAATCGATTTACCAATCCAGGTGTTACCGGTCCTGAAGTTCTCTTCGGACAAGTCGCCACGCATTTCGTCGTAATGACGGGTCAAAGTGTGATGGTCCTCGTAGTATCCTTCGCCTTGTTCAAGATCACTTGCGAAGGAGACCTCGTCTGGGTCACTGTACTTACTATTCTCACTGGCTTGTGCGGCATGTGCTTCGGTAAGCAAGATTTTATTTAATTTTAGTGTTCAAAGCGCCAGTCCTACTGCGGATTTATCTCACAGCACTGTTGTCTCGCTGGTAGAAAGATAGTTTTACGTAATAGGCGTTTAAATTTGCATGTTACGACTCTGACATTTAATCAGAAGAATCTTTGTATGGAAATATTTTAATTTGAAACGTTTGCTTGACTAGAGAGGCGGTGTAAGTTTGCATAATATGATAATGAAAGTTTATTCAATTGCATATTCCAATACCTTCTGTAAAATCTTGATTCTAAAATTCTTAATTATGGAGTTTGAGTGCGATAAAATGAAAGAAAATCAAGTTCACTACCACTTTTAAGCATCGCATGGGAGCACAAATAGAGCGGCGTTAAATAAGAATAACAAAATATCAAGTTCGCAAAGTAAAATTTTTTGTGCTAAAGGAAATATTTGCATCAAGAATCCCATATATTTGAGTTACTTATGAGCACGTACTTCAATTACTTGCTAACACCGAGTAAATATTGAGCAAATAGTTCTTTTTTTATAGAACAAGTGCTTTCGAACACTTGGTTCAGAGACACTATTGATTTACGCCTTCTAGAGAGATAGTAACGTTGGCTTGTTCTGTTCGCAAAAAAAAATGTTGAGACTCACATTTTCGCAATCTATTCCCCCCAGGTTTCGTGGTGGCGTGTTCCTGCGACACGGATCGCAGCGCGACCTACATGGCGATGGGCTCCTTCCTGCCGATCGTCATGCTGTGCGGCGTCATCTGGCCGATCGAGGGAATGTACTCGGGGCTGAGGTACATCAGCTACTTGCTGCCCCTCACCAAGAGCACCGAGTCCTTCCGGGCGATGCTGGCTCGCGGCTGGACCATCGACGAGCCGGTCGTCTACGAGGGCTTCGTTGCCACCTTCGTCTGGATCATCATCTTCCTAACGGTCGCCATACTGCTCATCAAGTTCAAGAAAGGCTGAGGAGATTATATTTCTTTTATTGGATGGAGAACGCCTCGCGATGCGATTTTTGCGTTTTATTTTATTTTTATTTTTTTTATTTTTTTTTTTTACCGACTTGACGTTCTTTTGATAATGGATTTTATGCGCATTGATAGGATCCGAGATCGAGGCGTGTGCGAGGAGTTTTTCGTATTCATAAGAGCAATCCATTTCGAGAAATTTAATTTTTGTTTCTTGGTGTAATGATTGGTAAATTAAGGATGTTAGGGAACGATACTGTTCTTTTCTTTTTATTATTGCGAACGTTATAATTTCTGTGATAGTCTAAGTAAGGCGATGATTTGGTGAAATCATGTCTTACTTAACTTAGTCGAAAGCAAATGCAATTGTCTAAATTTTGTAGAGTTTTGCATTTAATTTAAACGAGTAAAGGTGTCTTCGCATTAATAAAGAAAATGACATGGTAAAAAAAATCGAGAAATACGATATGAAAAGAAAAAATATTTGACGTTGAAATAATTACCCAAATCTTAAAAATTATTGTAATTCTTTTTAAGACCGTCGCCATCCTGGTCTATTATTTGAATTTCAATTATTTTGTTTTTGTCATCGTTTAAAATCAAAAAAGATCCTCTATTCAAACTTTTCAAATGAATTATAAAAGTTTACGATAAAATAAAGATAAATGGATGATTTTCAATCAATTCGGACAAAAAGAATGTTTACTTATTTTGACAATTAATTAAAATTTTTTTGAAAAATGTCACGAATATTGACTTTTTTTACATTACTTAATTTATTGTATTTAATCGGTGCTACTATTGTGAAAACACTTGGAATACTGCTTAGCAATGAACCTCTGTAATCTATATAAGCACACGTTACAGTTTTTATACAGTTAAGCGAATCGCGATTTCTTCCTGAAAATGGTCAACGAAAAAATATATTTATTCAATTAATTTTGTAATTCTACTGTATCTTTGTCATAATTACAGTAAATGAGAAAGATACCTAAGGAAGAACATACTTGTACAGTAGATTTAAGTATATCAAAATATTAAGTAGGGTAAATGCAGAAAAGTATCTTACCGATGGAGTTTTAGTGTATGTTTTGTTAGAATTGTATTTTGTGGGTTCTGGATTGTTGAGCGACACGTTTATTTGTATTTAGTTAAGTTTCAGGTTTCATTTAGAGAATAAATTATGTATAATTTTTTCTGTTAATTTTCTAAGGCAGGTCCGTTTTTTTTATATAAGCTATATAGCGTTAGACCAGTATTTTTCATGTTAAGCCTTTTGTACAGCCTTATATGATTGTTTACGGAGTCAAGATAAATTTTAATAAAGCGACAAGAAAGTTAACAAAATAATTGTCTTTATTTTTCGTTTTTTTTCCATAAATAGATCCCCTTATTTAGCCTCCCCAAGTGTGGATGCCTCATAAATGGCACACCCACTACAAAAATCGCTTGGCACAGCGAAGGTCTTTCCCTGGGTTATTCCCACTCCGGAGCTGTTGCTGAACGTAATTTCAGAATGGAACTATAGAAATTCTTCCTTTAGGTCACTCGCCTGTTTCTTCCCTTTTTAGAGAACATCCTCCAAAGCTTTTCTATTTTACTGACAATTCTCAATATCAAAATAACCTTAGAAAACAGCTTTAGTTGCATTGCTGCAGAAGTTTATAACGTAAAGTTTTCTTTACTAATACTTTTCTGGAACAAATTCGTAGTAAAAAAAATCATTTAATTATTAACAATAAGTGAATCGGCGGCAAGAATTGCTTTTTACATACTCGAAAAAAAAATCGTAACATCTATGACAAATGTAAGGTACCCATAATAGGTACCAATAACAGTGAAATACATACTTACAGAATGCCAGAAATATATAAATGAAAGCAATAAAGCTAAGCTAAAAAAGCAGATAAAAGACTTTACTGTCCCAAGACAGTCAATGCAGATCTACGATTAACTTTATCAACCAAATTAACGTGCGAAACAAAATATGAACTAAATCAAAATTTCTCACCATATAATCATACTACCATACACTGTTATAAAATAATGTCTCTCGACTAAATGTATTGTGAACACCAGAATTTGTATGTACATTCAGCTAATACCCAATACCCAATATGGGAGGCGCGACAGTAATTAAATAAATTAAAGAAAAAAAAGAATTTCTTTTTATTTATTGTACAATCTGAATTCGTCAGGTTTTTCAAATTTCTAAGAATAATGTGGAAAAAACGCATATATGCGCGTGCACGTCTGTGACTCGAATCAGTGCATACAAGTAAATACCGCTTACGCTTTTATTCTATTCATGCGTCAACTGGAAATGCCGGTGAATTTATTATTTTGAGCGACCTGTGTTATTTATATTGTTTCCGAAATCTTTAGCGATAGCAGTGTTCAACAAATCACTGAGAGAGAACATTTTTCCGGCAGTCGCTGGATAATACCATTGAAAGCTGTTACGCGGAATTGTTTTTTTATCTGCTAAAAGAATGAAGAAATTTTGCCTGTATCTCCTTGTACTTGCCTGCATTTACCTTGGCACAGCTACATGCCAAAGTCAGCGTACGTCCTAAATATTAATTAATTAGTACTTTTTATATAAAGTTCCGATCTCGTTATAATTAAATTAATTAATTTGCAATAGAAGTGAGAAAAATCTTAAAGTGTTTAATGAAAAATTGTACATTTTTCTAGAGGGTCGATGTCAAAGTGTTACTGATTGCAGACCATGTCAACCAGGATTGGTAAAACAATGCATTAGGGGTCTTTGCGGCTGCACTTTTGATTTTAGACTTCATTAACTTTATGTGAATGAGGCTACGAACAAAATAAATTTGAAAACAATATTTTTGTTGACATTTTATTCGACCTTTTTAAACAAATGAACAAAAAATGTGCAAAGTTTTAGTCTTTAAGAAATTATATCAAACATTGATCATATCGTTATAATTCAAAGTGTTAGTAAGAAAAATCACTTTTCTTTGAATAAAAAAGAAGATTCTTATTCAACACGGGATTTCTACAGATAAGAATTTGATGCAACAGATTAATAGACGTTAATCTTACATCAGTTTAAACAATTCTCTTTTCTTTATGAAAACAGAGCGTACCGTAATATGTATTTAGTTAATCCAGTTCTACTTTTCCAATTTCTTATCAGATAAGAATTATCGCTTAGAATTAAAAATTAAAAAAAATTAACCGCAAAATCTTGGCACTTACGCACTCACCGGGAAATTTCATTCACAAAAAGACAATAATGATTGCTTTTAAATATAACTTCGATAACATAAAAACAATCTTCCTCGTACTATACTATCAGTTACCGCAAACTTTTTCTGTCTGATCTATTTTTAGAGCCCCATACACGGTATATTATATCCTACGAAAGTAACCCTGCATTCCTAAACCAATCCCAGAAAACTAGTCCGGCAGTCCCGAAGAATCCCTAAAAGGCCGTGATTCACTGCATTGATAAGAAAGTCCGCGACTCGCTCAATTACTCATCGCCTCGTCGCCGTAAAAATAATAACAGGCATCCGGTGAGTACGCAGAAAACTCGTAAATCCGTTTTTCGAGGCGGCGGCGTCGGCGGCGGCGCGGCGATTGTCCGCACGTCGGGAATCCCGAGTGTGCCTTTATTCCAGCGCGGTGGTATCTCCACCATGGGCCCCTCCGAGCTTAAATAAGTAGGGGACCGAGAGGAGACCAGGTTCACTTTCTACGCTGCTTTCGCGAATAGCAGACCTTCCCCGGAGCCGACATGTTGCGAATTCTTTTGCTGCTGGTGATCCTTTGCGCGCTCGTGTACGCGCAGAATGAGATCGTCAGGCCGTCGCAGAAGCCGAATAAGTGGGAGAGTATGTATTTGAGTGTTTTTTTTTTTTGTATTTGAAATTAATTTATCATAGTTTATTCAACTGAATATTGATAATCATATCATCGATGTGAATATAGATATAAATCATTGTGCAATTGCTTTAAATGTAGTTTTTAGTCGTATTTACAATCGCAATATTTTATTAATTAGAATTTTAACCTTTTTCAGAGGAGTGTGTAACAGCAGCTGATTGTCCTGAATGCCATAGAAAGTTTTACACGATATGTATGTCCGGTTATTGCGGCTGTAAATATCAGTACACTTTTGGCTAAAGAAATTGTAAATTCTGTTAAAGTTGGGTGTTGATAAGTATTATGGAGAAGTTGGCCGTTAAAAAGTATTATAGATTCTGTTTTAAATTTGCCAAATCATCAAATAATAATTATTATTTGAAAATTTAAGACAGTTCTGATCTCTCTCTAATGTATTGAATTATCGCTTACTTTAAGTTTATTTTTCTAATAAAAAAAATTATTTAGAAAATAAATGAAGAAAAAAAGTTTGATGTTGAAAATCACATTATATTTATTATAATATAAAAATAAAATTGTTATTCTATTTGAAAACAGTCGTTTTCTTTTCATTCCCTTTTATAACTAAAAGATAATTATAATTATATATTTTAAAACCCTAACGTTATTATTTTAATATTTTTAGAATGTAGAAATAATAAATAATTTTCTAGTTCTGCGATCATATGAAATTTCCTGTTACATAAAAATCCAGGTTATTGTCATAAGAGCATACGTTGTCAACAGATTTAATTATTATTTTTTTTTTTATTAAAGATAAAACCTAAAAAAATCTTTTCTTAAAACTAATGTTGGATGTTAAAATAACATTAATTATTAATTTATGAACAAACATAATAGATTCATTTGAAAACTTTAAGCATTTTTTTCAAAATTATTAAAGTTTTCTTCGAGTTTTGCTTCAAGTACAATATGCGCAATTTGAATTCCTAGTAAGAATTATCTAATAAAATCTGATAAAAGTAATAATAAGTTTTAAAACGTAATTAATGTGGAATTTGAATGTATGTTTTTCCAGAAAATTATTTTAAAAAACGTGGTGTTTGGTTTCGACTGAAAAGAGATGGACGTTTTTGATACAAAGAATATATTTGTTTAAGAATTTAAATCACCATCGGGATTTTCACGTCGGGCTTTAAAATTAGTTTTTGCAAATGATTAAGTGTACTGTATAAGTTTTATAAAACGAGTGGTACATTTATTGTTTACAATAATGAAGGCATTTCAAAAAGTAAGCTACCAATACTTGTTTTGAAAGCTCAATTTTCACAACGAACTCAGAATTTATTTTGCTTTATTTTGGCAATGCAAACTGATAACAATATGTCATTTACGTGAGAGTTGTTATCAAGTGCTCGTTTGCCATTCTCCGTTTTCCTCATCTTTAACCTTGTCTTACTTTCCCTTTACTTCATCCTTGTCCTTTATTTTTTCACCTGGTTACGCTAATTATATGTATGTGTAATAATAAATTTTATTTATTCTGTAGATCATTATGCAAAAATATCAACGCAGTGATTGTTAAGATTATTTTCAGTGAAAGACAGCTTTTCTCAAGTCGTACAGTCATCGTCTTTTTGTGACAAATATGAAAATAATATCGCCAATTTTTCCTGACAGCAGCTGTTTGTTATACCCATTCAGAGTGTAGAAGACTTATATGCTTTTAAAAACTTTGCTAATTTTCCACTAATTTTCAAGTTCTTGAATTTCAAATATTAGAATTAACAAGTATCTAGGCCACAGTTTTGAAATAAAAGCAATAATTGCTTTTTAATGCGACTCAAAGATAATATAAAACTAGTAGAAACTAAATAGATTCTAGATAAATATTAGATACTCCAGATCTTTGATAAAAGAATTACCATAAAAGATACTTATCAAACACAATTTAATGTCTTTTACAATACATGTATCTACTATGAAGTTTAGCCCTTTACAATTTTCGGGAGGCAACAGTTTTTAAAGTTATCTGGTGTTATGTTTAATAATATGAAACCTTTTTTGTTAAATAAAAATTTAGTCTGTGAATATTTTTTAATTTATGCGATACTATTTTCTTGCATTCAATCTTCCATTGCTTTGCACCACAATATTTCGCAGGGTATCGACGATCACATTCATTTAATATCAGATATTCAAAATTTGTATAAAATACGCAGTGTTTGTATGGTTTACACAGATTATTTAGACAGTAAGTTCATTTACTCATTTACATAATCTTTATATGCTCTTTGAAATACTATATATATTTGCAAATTAAATATTATTATTATTATACCTTTTTGACCTCAGATGTATTTGGAACTACGTTAATGTTGAATTTCTTAAAACGTTTTCAAAAAATAAGAACATTACCACTGGCCATAAAGCTATCGGATTTAAGCGAACGGTACACCGCATTTTCAATATCTTCATGGCAACTTGTCGTAGTATCTATCTGGAGTGAAAAAGATCTGCAAAGCTTTGAGGATTTTGCAAAAACTCACATTCTGGCACTTCACCTTTGGCTTATTATTTTTCAAAAGCCCTCAGCAACAGAAGTGGAAGAATTCTGCGAGAAACCAAATGGCAATCGATTCAGTCTGAACTTTAATACAAGAATGCTGGTGAAGTGTTACAAGAGTCCGAAAATTAGGGAGTGGTATTCTATGGGAGAACGGAAAGAAACTTTAGTTTATGATTTGATGGAGTGGACTCCAGAGAATGGTTTAGTACTTAAAAGTGATAAAACTGTTTATCAAAGGCGTCGAGATTTTGGTGGAAAACAATTGAAACTATCAGCAATAAAGGTACTATTGTATTGATTTCATTTATGTCGTGCGAATCTTCACTTTCGTTATAAAAAAAATGTGAGGTTATTTTTGCAGGATTATGATAAGCTACCAATTATAAATGAAAATCGCATAGAAAACGCCGATATCCATCAGATAACAATTTTTGAAATTCTGCGCTACTTAAATTTCACAATAAAACTCACGGCTCACGACTCTTATGGTTTCTTAAATACAACTGAAAATCGTTGGACAGGAATTTTAGGGGAAATCGAGGCTGGAAACATTGATATGTCTTTGTCAGGAATTGAAATAACCAGAAATAGAGCAAATACTTTTGATTATTCGTGGCCAGTACGATTATTAAGAAATTTTATCTATTTTAAAGATCCTGATCTTAAAAAAATCAAGTGGTCAGCTTACATAAAGGTTGTATAAAGTATAAAAAAACAATTTTTCAAAACTAAAATTACTATTATCGTTATTATTTTTTTCCTTCAGGCTTTCGATTACGACGTATTAATAACATTGGCAGCAACTAGTTTTTTATCCATGATTATTATCTTATTTATAAAAATAAAAATTCATAATAAAAAGTATGTCCAAAAAAATGACTTGATTGAAATCATCTTGGACATTTGGGGTATTTACTGTCAGCAAGGAATATCGGGTAAGTTGTACTTGCAAAATATGCAGTGCCAATAATTTTCTTTTATTGATAGCATCTTTTAAAACAGATTTTCCAAAACCGACGTCTTTGAGAATTACAATAATTCTGCTGTTAATTTCCAATTTGATCCTTTCAGCTGTTTATTCAGCTTTTATTATTAGTTTTTTAAGCAATTTTACTGAAAGCTTACCCTTTTACTCCTTTGAAGAGTTTGTAAAAGATGGGTCTTACGGTCTTTTATTACTGAAAAGCACTTCAGACGAAGAAAAATTTAACGTAAGAATAAGCAAAAAGTTCTACTAGAATTTTTTTTTAAATGAAATAAATCAAAATCTAATCGAATAATGATTTTTTAAAAAATAATAGGTCACAAAAGACCCGTTTTTAGCTACAGTGAAACCTTTAATTAAAAATCGACAAGAATTTCCTATACATTATGGGGAAGGATTTCAACAGGTAATTTTGAAAAACTTTTAGTTTGTAGTATATTTAATATTAATTTAATATTTATGTTTTTTTAGCTTTGTGCTCGAAAATCTAAATTAGGTTTTTATGTAAAAGATGACAAATATCACTATGTGAAGCAAAATGTTTCTTGCAAATTAGTAAGTATAAAAGCAGATGGAATGCGGTTCGATTCAATAATACTAGTAAAAAATAGCCCATTTAAATATTTACTCAGTTATTAGTAAGTAATTTTTTGCAACCGAAAGGTAAAATTCAATTATATTGAACATTTAAATAATATTATTTTTATTGCAGTATTCAGAGATTTAAAGAAAACGGAATTTTAAGTTGTATTAAAAAAAGAAATGAAGAAAAGAAAGAGAACTTAGAAACACAGTTTCATTCAGTTGGATTGAGCGAAGTTACTCCCGTTTTAATGACATTCTTTTGCGGCGTACTTTTAAGTCTACTTCTATTGTTTTGTGAACAATTCCATTACAAATATAAAATGCAGAGATATATTCCTAATCCGTTAGCAATTGGACGATAAATCAGTAAAGTTTATCTTTATATACACGTCTTTATAAAACTTCCATCTATTATTTAGGTAGTAATGTTTGTATTTGAAAACGAAAAAAAACTACATCTTCGTAGATTTTAAATTAATGTAAATTCTTTTTTCGGCAGTATATTAAATTATAATATAGGATTGCCACGTATAATTTTCTGGGTTTATCCGCTTCTTAATTCAATGTAGTTCCAGAATCAATAACGTTCCTCGTCACACGTTTGGATATTGCCCCAAAAAATTGTAAATTAATAATTGGGCGTCTGCAACGCAACCATAAATCACGCAAACGAATAAGGAGAGCTACATTTTCTTTGACAAGCTCATCAATCCAAATATGCATATATATTAAACGGATTGATATCGTATAATCACAGATATAATCATAGATGTTGAATTTTTAATTCGACCATATGCCGTATCATAGAAGAATTCTAAATGTACACAACTAAAACAAAGCCTAGTGAAATTCTAAAATACTTAAAAGGAAAAGTGCATTAGAACCATGACTTGTATATGTCTCATGCGCCTATAGTATTATTATGTACTTATGAGATGATACTAATGCACTTACTTATTTTTTCAATAATTATAGTTAATGTATTAAATTCAAATATCAGTGTGGTGAATAAACTTGCTGATTACGTTAATCTGATAGCCGACATTAAAAATTTTTATGAAGCTGGTAGTATTTATATTCTACATGGAGATTCTCATGAGAGTAAGCATTGTTTATTAAAGTATATGTATTATATTTTATCTCTTATGTAATCTATATTAAGATTTCAAAAATATTTGTTATTAGAACTTATCAGCGGACTAATACTATTGAATTTTCTCAAAAAATTTTCTTCCTTGGGACTATTTTCTCAAACAATGCGTCAATCTGATTTCTACGAAAAATATAACGATACCTTCAAAAGTAATAGAAGAGAATTAATTGTCTTATTCTTAGAAAACGAAGAACATGTTGAAAATTTCCAAGATTTTACAGAGTCGCATCATTTATATAATCATGCCTGGTTCGTCATATTTTGGAAGCAAGAACTTGACCATTTTTGCGAAAACCCGAAGCTAAATCGATTTCACTTACAATTAAATATTCGAATGGTAGTTAAATGTTTTGGAAGTTCAGTAATAAGAGAATGGAATGCAGTGAACCGAAAATGTGATGTCAGCACAACGGATATTTTTGAATGGGATCGTAAAAACCGTTTGGTTAAGAAAACAGGCAGCAATTTTTATCAGCGACATCATAATTTTTATGGAATGCCTTTAACAGTATCAACCATTAAAGTGAGAATTATTAATTATTTTAGTAAAAATATCTATTTTCACATATTCATAAAAATTGCTTACATTAATAACGACATTCGCAAATACAGGAACTTCGCGACATAAAAAATTTACAAAATGGCAATATAATAGACCACATAATGACAGAATTGATGATGACACACCTGAATTTTTCTATAAACTTCGTACCTCCTCACGAAACTTATGGTCGTTGTGATCCGAAGACAAACAAGTGGTCCGGTTTGCTTGGCGGTCTGTCCGCTGGTAATTTCAACATGTCCTTTTCTGAATTCACAATTACAGCTCAGAGATACAAAGATTTTGATTTTACCTGGCCTCTTTACGTGACGCCAAATGCGCTTTACATCCGAGCGCCTGGAATAGTTTCTGTTAAATGGAATGCTTACACTAAGGTAAGGAGAATAATAAGTATCAGGTAGTTATGGTTTAAATTAAAAGTAAACCTTCAAAGCTGACAAAAACTAAAAATATTTCAATTCGATAAATTGAAATTCAACATTTTTGCAGGCATTTGACCGCAGAATATGGAGATGGATTATAATTTCAATGGTAATAGCAACGATAATAATTAGTATAATAAAAATTAAAGCTAACAATCCAAACACAAGTAATAGTGTTTTTGAAAACTTTTTGTACATCTTGGGAATTTATTGTCAGCAAGGATTGGCAGGTGAGGTTAATTAATTACTATCGGGGAGAATAATTCAAAACATTTAATACACACACTGTTATTGCAGAATTTCCAAAAGTATCATCTTTACGAATAGCCTACGTATCACTATTTTTCGCTTCGGTTGTAATCACAGCTGCTTATTCTGGTTCTATAGTTAGCAACTTGACAAATTTGATCGAAACATTACCTTTTAATTCATTTTCGGATTTCATTAAGCTTGGTACTTACAAATTAACAGTATTACGCGACAGTGTCGACGAAGACTACTTTTATGTAAGGGAAACAAAATACTGATATTAAATATTGAACTTTTTTACACATATTTATCCAATTTGAATATATTTATGTTAAGAATCCAACAACGTCAGATGTAGCACAAATGAGAACAATGATGAAACCACACAATACACTACCCCCGAATAATTTGGCTGGATTGAAGCAGGTAATTTTATCTGTAGTTTTACTTTTTGATTGTAGACTATTAATAAACCCCGTTAAAATTGAATTTAATTCGTGTGCAGATTTGCATAGAACGGGTGGCATTTTATACTAATGAGATGATGAAGCTGAAAGAAGCCAAAAGAATCCCATGCAAAGTTGCTGGAATATACCCTGGAGGAAAGAGATATTTGGGAATACCTCTACCTAAAAATAGTCCACTCACAAAAATGATAAATTATCAGTAAGTGTTTGTCATCGTTCTAAAAAAGAAAACTAACTTTCTTAATACATCGTGTACATATGTTTAATTACACGTTTTTATTTAGCATCAGAAGATTCGAAGAGTATGGTCTTACAAAACGCATGAAAAATAAGTTCGTGGAAAGGAATGAGTATTCGATAACAAAATACTATCCAGTAGGATTTATAGAAATAACTCCAGTATTGTCTGCATTAGGTGGAGCATTGGTCATAAGTTTCATAATATTATTGCTGGAGTGCATCGCTTGCGGTGCAAAACATATTTTTAATAATACCATAAATATAAGAATAGATCCTGACTGACCTCATAAACACTGTTTAATTTGCTAAGTAATCTATTTAATAAGTTAATAATGTCGAAGGAAATCATGAGGCTTCGCTCTAACATGGGTTTTTTTTATCTTCAGAAAGTTGTGTAATAAAGAAGCATTTATTTTCAATTGCATTGGTTTACTGCATTACTTGGGCCTAGTATATGAAAAGTACCTACTTTCATCAAACAAAATACTTCCTCTCTTTTTATGTTCGCCTCATATATGTGCTTTACTTTTCATACGTAACAAATGTTTAATTTCATAGCAAAGGAGGTTCATTTATCTTCATTATTGTGAATCAGGCGTATTATTTTCAGCCATCAAATTATTTGAATATTTAGTTAAAGCACTTAAGTAGAGAGACCAACTCTGGTTAACAGAAAGAAGCTTGTTATAATTATAATTTTCGTTCTATCATTCGATGATCTTTTTTGATAAGGAAGAGTGTCACTTCGAAATCAAAATTCACATCTCAATAGAAAAAATGTGAAATGAAGTCAGTAGTAATTATTATTTATTTACTTTAGATATTTCTTTTCAAAGTAAGTTCTTCATGTACAGCAAACACAAAAATGTTTTGTTTTTCACCTGATAAAAATTGGAAAAAACAAAGTTTATCTTTGATCCTTATGACAGCTGCATTTTTAACATCTTCTTACGCCTCATCTGGTTATACTGGTTATACTTACGTCGATGTAGTAAAGGATTCCAACGTAATATTAAGCATCCGAGAACTTTACAATCTACACAATATCTACGCTGTTTATAACAATGATATAGAAAGTAAGATATTTGAAAATTCTAATTATAAAACCAATTATTTTATTTTACTTTTATAAAACTATTGCCTTATTGATTTTTCAGATTACTCAACAAAATTATCAATTTTTCCAAGGATTTTTCATATCTTAAAACGATTGTCAGAAAGAAATGTATTTTCACAAGCAGTAACCCAAATTGAATTAAATAACGTGTACAATAAGACTTTTATAAAATATTCCCGACAGTTGTTTGTTGTTTTTATTACAAACGCGGATGATTTGTATAACTTTGAAATGTTTACAAGAATACATAACTTAGCTTTTCACAATTGGTTTTTAATTCTTTCTGGAGTACCTACAAAACAAATGATAAATGTGTGTGAAAATTCTGACGACAATAGATTTAATTTAAACATCGACTACAATGTCTTGATTAAATGTTTTACACGCAAAAAAATTCAAGAATTATATACAACAAAAAGTAGAGAAACAACAAAATTGTTTGATCTTCTAGAATGGAATTCAAATGGAAGTTTAAGTTTAAATACTAAAAAGAACTTTTATCAAAGAAGAGGCAATTTTGATATGTCCGAAATGAAAATTGCTCCAGTAAAGGTTAGAAGGATTTTTAATTTAATGATAGATATTCTCCAGACCTGCAAACAGGAATTTATATTCCTTTGCAGGGTTATCTCTGTAATGTAATGTTTTTACTCTGGAATAAATAAATAAATAAAAATCATTTTTACTTAATGAAATATAAATTTACAGGAGCAGAAAGAAATCCCTTACTTGACGAAAGACAAAGAAGTGAAAAATATTGATATCTTCCATGATCTTATTTTACAATTGTTATACGCCATGAATTTGAGCGTTACCCTTTTACCGCCAATTGATACATATGGAATATTCAATAAAACGACAAAAGAGTGGAATGGTTTATTGGGTGAGGTAAAAAGTGGCTACATTGATTTGCCATTGGCCGAATTCACAATAATAACAGATAGAATTGATGATTTCGATTTCACTTGGCCAATTTATTTAGCTCAAAGTATGTTGTATTATCGAGATCCCGAATTGCCGTCTGTTAAATGGAACGCCTACGTTAAGGTAACAAATATAAAACAATCACAGAATTAAAATTCTGTTAATATTTATATAATTTAAAATAAATATTTCTTATTATTCTTTTACATACAGGTCTTTGCCATTGACGTATGGACTACCTTTGTGATTGTTTGCATTATATTGATCGCAAGTTTGACATATATAAGAGCCAAATTTACTGGACAACTTACTATTGGTGAAAATTTTTTAAATATTTGGGGAATTTATTGTCAACAAGGTTTACAAGGTAAGGTATAAGTTTTGAACTAATATCAATATCTTTTTCAACAAAAGAAATTCATTGCATTTTTCATCTAGCTCAAGTGCCTTTGTCGTCTTGGAAAATAGTTGTTATAATTATATTTTTATCTCAGATAATAATTTTTTCTTCATATTCGGCATTTTTAGTAAGTTATTTAACTACTTTAAATGATCAATTACCATTTAATAACTTATCAGAATTTATAAAAGATGGAACATACAAATTTGTAACTATTTTGAATGGTGCCGAGGAAGCGTTATTTACTGTGAGTTATGATTATGAATATGCTATAAATTATTTACTAACATATTATTTATTTTCAAAATACAAAATAATTAAAGTTCCCCAAACCTTTAAAAAGAATACCGTAGATCCAGTTCTGATAAAAATGGAAAAAATGATGAAACCTCGAGAAGAGTCACCATTAAACAACAGTGAAGGGTTCAACGAAGTAATAGTTTCTCATTATTTAAATGTTTTAAAAATGTTTAATATTCTTCCTAAAAATAAAAATTTTCCACTTTACAGATATGCGTAAGAGATAAACTTGCATTTTATACAAAAGATTTTAAGAAGAAAAAAATAAAAGCTTCAAGACTTTGCAAACTAATCGGTATTAATACGAATGACATACGATTTTTAGGATTACCATTTGTTAAACAAAATCCTCTTAGAAATTTTTTCAGTTTTTAGTAAGTAATTTACAAATCATAATTTTTTGGCCTTTCAATTTATCATTGAAATATTTTCATTTTATAGTATACAAAAGTTTAGTGAACATGGAATAATGAAACGTCTGGTGAATATGTATTTCACAACATACGACAATGTTGAAATAAAATTTACAGCCGTCAGTCTTCGAGACATCACTCCTGCTCTGGCAATCATATTATTCGGAATATTCATAAGCGTTTCTATACTGCTTCTGGAATTTATACATTTTAAGTTAAAAAACAATTAACGTGTGACGTGTAAATAAAAGAAAAATGGAATTGTTTTTACTTACTATCTATTAAAAATGTATTATTTTGATAGCCCTCGATTATTTGATACGCATCTACATTTACTTAAACATAATTGTGCTTCAAGTCTAGATTAATAAAAAATGTATTTCACTGAAAAATTATTTTTGATTTTATTTTTTTTATGTGTTTTGATTTAATGTGTTTTGATTTTAAGCTAAACCATTTCAAACTAAAACTTTTGGTTAAAATAAATCTACCTACCGACATGAATTTAAGCAAAAAAATTTACAAGTTTACCGTGCTGTGCACTTTTATAATACCTTTGACTGCTTTAAATATTACTAGTAATAGAGAAATAAATCAT
Organism: Ormyrus labotus; assembly: GCA_035582975.1. NCBI lineage: Eukaryota > Metazoa > Arthropoda > Insecta > Hymenoptera > Ormyridae > Ormyrus > Ormyrus labotus. The sequence goes on along the minus strand of JAWWEO010023670.1, from coordinate 1,723 downwards.
TATTACAACTTGATACTAAATATTAAAAAATTTTACCACCTACAAAGTATCTACGTAGTGTACAATCGTATCTTAGAAAGTAAGTTAAAGTGCATCTTTTTTTCATAATTTAAATCTAACGTTTGTAACATAATATTACATTTTGTATTAATTATACAGATCCTGTCGTAAGCACCATAGCATTAAATTGTTTAAAACATTTTTCTGCAAAACAAATTTTGTCCCAAGGAATCGAAACGTCGGAATTAAATTTAAAATACAATAATTGTTTTACCGAATTGTCACGACAACTGTTTGTTATTTTAATTAATGAAGAAGAGGATTTGACAAACTTCGAAACTTTCGCTCGTTCGAATAATTTAGCTTTCCACAATTGGCTTTTAATCTTTTTTGAAAATTCAAGGACTAATACGACAATCTTTTGTGAAAATCCAACAAAAAATAATTTAAATTTAAATTTTAATTACAAATTTTTAGTTTATTGTAATAAAAATCGAAGCATACGGGAATGGTATTCTACGAAAAAAAGAGATAAAGTTAAAGTATTCGATTTAATCGAATGGGAGCCAGAAATAGGTATAAAATTAAAAACTTCAAAAGACTTTTATCAAAGACGACGTAACTTTGATCAAGCCGAATTGAAAATGTCAGCTCAAAGGGTACGATTCTCTATTATACATTTTTCATTAAGAGAACATCATAAACTTCTTTATGTGCAATTTTTAGAGAAAATATCAATATCCACGTGTTACAAAAGATAATAGAATAGTCAACACAGACGTTTTTCAGAATTTTATTTTGGAATTAGTTCATCTGATGAACTTTAATATTACTTTTTTGCCTGGAGCACAAAGGTGTGGTGGATTCAATAAAATAGAAAAAAAGTGGATGGGTATGTTAGGAGAAATAAGTGCTGGAACAATTGAAGTTCCACTAAATGAATTCGGCTTAGTTAAGGAAAGGGCTGAAGCTTTCGATTACACGTTACCAATAATTATTGGACACTTTGCGCTTCATTTCAAAGATCCAGAACTTCACAAACTCGATTGGATTTCTTATCTGAAGGTACATTAATCAAATTATTAATTAAAAAATTAATTGATATTTATCTTATTTGTAGGTTTTCTCGGCAAGAGTTTGGATTGTATTTGCACTGGTTTCCTTAATTTTAATTATATTTTTAACTTTTATGAAGAAGGTTCTTGAAGGTAGAATTGAAATCATGGATAGCTTTATGGAAGTCTGGGGTATTTATTGTCAACAAGGTTTATCAAGTAAATTTTTAAAAATATTTAATTCTTTTAGAACTATACTTTAAAGGTAAGGTGCGTTTTATACACATAAGAATCGTACACGTAAACATTGTACACAATTTAGCATGGCCCAATATATCTATATATAAATTTCACCAATGTTAAATTGTGTACAATGTTTACGTGTATGATTCTTATGTGTATGAAACGCACCTTACCCATTTTCAGAGCAATTTAAAAATTTTAAAATTAAATTAAAAAAAAACTAAGACATACTCAACGCTTAAAAAAATTTATATTCTGTATTTCTAATGTAAACATAGCTGTAAATTTTCTCAGAATTTTAAAAGTGGTGGAACGACCTCAAAAAAAAATAAAATCTGCATTTTTTCGATTTTTTACGACATTTAAGCCTCTAGGTGACTCCTGATCATATACTTGACACTGGAAATGATATTTTTGACTTTATT